>NC_069475.1:6965389-6979231 GCF_026875155.1 Cherax quadricarinatus | reverse complement strand
CAGAATACCTCCAGGTAGACCCCCGGTTAAAATAAATGAAAAAAAATATCTTGTAACGTATAAGAAAATTTTTTGAAAAAAACTTAATTTTAAATGAGTTCTTGCTAATTGACCAATTTGGCCCATATATTATTTTATTATATTTTTAATATATATATATATTTTTTATATATTTTTATATATAAAATATATATATATATATATTTATATATATTTTTTTTATTATTATATATATATATATTTTAATATATATATCGCAGAACCTCGAACTTCAGAAAAAGGTACGAATGCTTCCCCCGACCACACTGGTCCAATCCCCGGGGCGCCCAGCTAACGTTAGACGTTTTGGTCCAAGGCAACCGTTTTCAGGCAGGTGGCTTTCAGTTTTTCATTTTCATCCCCTGCATGCATCGCCAAAGAGAGATTCTTAAAATATTTAGAATTCGCGAAGGTATGGACCCAGTGTGGTACGGGGGTAGAGCACTCCGTTTTATGTGTGTTGAGAGGACGGGACGGGGCAGACGAGAGAAATAGCAGAGGGTAAATGAGAGTAAGTGACTTTCAGTAAAAACATTTAGCAAGATGTTTGAAATTAAAAACTTTTGTTTTGGGTAGGAATGAATGTTTTCAAGAACGTACTTGTGTGGGTAAGACCGGTAACTGGACCTCAGTCAGTTACTGAGTGAGAATGTCCCGTAGCTGGGTTTCTAGCACATCAACTACACACTGAGGCCCCGTGATTTTCCCCCGGCGGGTTGAAACCTTTGGGGTTTTTCCTTAAAAAACCCCTGTGGTCCTGCTCACCTAACAATAAATGGGTCCTGGGTGTTAGCCGACTGGTAGGATGCATCCAGGGGGAAAGTTTAAACCTAAGTTTGCCCGAAATGCTTTGCATAACCGGGGGGTTTCTTATATTTGCCCGTGTGTCAGCTGAGCCTGTAAAAAGTTGCATAGTGCTGGTAGAAATGAATATTAAAAATTTTCTTTTATTTTTCGCGAGTGTAGCGTGACCAAAAAGGGAAAATATGAGGATCCTGGGGGTTTAATTTTGGGTAAATAAGCGGGGTTTATGGTGACCAGCGATGGCGACGTGTGTGAGAGTGTGAGAGTTGAGAGGTGATGGGCAGTGTGGAGGGGGTGGGAGGTTGTGTTGGGGGGTGGTGAGGCAATGTGTTGGGGAGGTGGTGAGGTAGTGTGTTGAGGAAAGTGGGGGGTAGTGTGTTGAGGGAGGTGGTGAGGCGTGTGTTGGGGAGGTGGTGAGGTAGGTGTTGAGGGGGGTGGTGGGGTAGAGTGTTGGGGGAGGTGTGAGACGTGTTTGAGGGGGGTAGTGAGACAGTGTGTTGGGGGGTGTGAGACAGTGTGTTGAGGGGGAGTGGACGTTGTTGAGGGAGGTGGTGAGGCGTGTGTTGGGGGAAGTGGTGAGGTAGTGTGTTGAGGGAGGTGGTGATTTTGTGTGTTGGGGGGGGTAGTGGGGAAGTGTTTTGAGGGAGGTGGGGACAGTGTGTTGGGGAAGTGGTGAGGTAGTGTGTTGGGGAGGTGGTGGGGGCATTTTTGGTTGAGGGGGGTAGGAGCAGTGGTTGGGGGAAAGTGGTGAGGTTGTGTTGTGGGGGGAGGTGGTGAGGTAGTGTGTTGAGGGAGGTAGTGAGGCAGTGTGTTGAGGGAGGTGGTGAGGCAGTGTGTTGAGGGAGGTAGTGAGACAGTGTGTTGAGGGAGGGGTGGTGAGGTAGTGTTTTTGGGGAGGGGTGAGGAGTGTGTTGAGGGAGGTATGGACAGTGTGTTGGGGGAAGTGGTGAGGTAGTGTGTTGAGGGAGGTGGTGAGGGTGGTGTTGAGGGAGGTAGTGAGACGTTTGTTGGGGGGGGTGGTGAGGAGTGTGTTGAGGGGGTAGTGGAAGTGTTTTGGGGGAAGTGGTGAGGTAGTGTGTTGGGGGGGAGGTGGTGAGGGTAGGTGTTGAGGGAGGTAGTGAGACGTGGTTGGGGAAAGTGGTGAGGTAGTGTGTTGGGGGAGGTAGTAGACAGTGTTTTTGAGGGAAGTGGGAGGTAGTGTTTTGAGGGAGGTGGGAGGAGTGTTTTGAGGGGTGTGAGACAGTGTGTTGAGGGAAAGTGGTGAGGTAGTGTGTTGGGGAGGTGGGAGGTATGTGTTGAGGGGGTAGTGAGAAGTGTGTTGAGGGAGGTGTGAGACAGTGTGTTGAGGGAGGGGGGGTTGAGGCAGGTGTTGAGGGAGGTGGTGAGGTGTGTGTTGAGGGGGGTAGGAGACAGTGTGTTGGGGGAGGTAGTGAGACAGTGTGTTGGGGGGTGGGGGGGGCAGTGTGTTGGGGAGGTGGTGAGGTGTGTGTTGAGGGGGTAGTGAGCGTGTGTTGGGGGAAAAGGGGGGGTAGGTAGTGTGTTGAGGGGGTGGTGAGGTAGTGTGTTGGGGGAGGTATTTGGGGACAGTGTGTTGAGGGAGGTGGTGAGGCGTGTGTTGGGGGGGGTAGTGGACAGGGGTGTTGGGGGGAGTGGTGAGGTAGTGTGTTGAGGGAGGGGGTTTGAGGTAGTGTTTTGAGGGAGGGTGGACAGTGTTTTGAGGGAAGGGTGGGGTTTAGTGTTTTTGAGGGAGGTTTAGTGGACAGTGTTTTGGGGAAGTGGTGGGGTAGTGTGTTGGGGAGGTGGTGGGCAGTGGTTGAGGGAGGTATGAGACGTGTTGAGGGATTGGTGAGGTAGTGTGTTGAGGGAGGTGGTGAGGTAGTGTGTTGAGGGAGGTGTGAGCAGTGGTTGAGGGAGGTAGTGAGACGTGTGTTGAGGGAGGTGGTGAGGCGTGTGTTGAGGGAGGTGGTGAGGTGTGTTGAGGGAGGAGTGAGACAGTGGTTGAGGGGGTAGTGAGACATTTTTGTTAGGGGAGGGGGTGAGGCGTGTGTTGAGGGAGGTGTGAGAAGGTGTTGGGGGAGGTGTGAGAAATGTGTTGGGGGGAAGTGGTGAGGTAGTGTGTTGAGGGAGGTTATTGAGACAGTGTTTTGAGGGGGTGGTGGGGCAGTGTTTTGAGGGAAGTGGTGAGGAGTGTGTTGGGGAGGTGGTGAGGTAGTGTTTTGGGGGAGGTAGTGGCAGTGTGTTGAGGGAGGTGTGAGAAGTGGTTTTGGGAGGTGGTGAGGCAGTGTGTTTAGGGAAGTGTGAGGTGTGTGTTGGGGGGAGGTGGTAGGTGGGTGTGTTGAGGGAGGAGTGAGAAGTGGTTGGGGAGGGGGTGAGGCGTGTGTTGAGGGAGGTGGTGGGTATGTGTTGAGGGGGGGTGGTGAGACAGTGGTTGAGGGGGGTAGTGAGACGTGTGTTGGGGGGTGGTGGGCAGTGTGTTGGGGGAAGTGGTGAGGTAGGTGTTGGGGGGGAGGTGGTGAGGTAGTGTGTTGAGGGAGGTAGTGAGCGTGTGTTGAGGGGGGGGGGGTGAAACATGTGTTGGGGAAGTGGTGAGGTAGTGTTTTGAGGGAGGTGGTGAGGCAGGTGTTGAGGGGGTAGTGAGGTAGTGTGTTGAGGGAAGTGGTGAGGTAGTGTGTTGGGGGAGGTGGGGAACAGTGTGTTGAGGGAGGTATTTGGACATGTGTTGAGGGGGTGGTGAGGCAGTGTGTTGGGGGAAGTGGTGGGTAGTGTGTTGGGGAGGTGGGGTGAGGCAGTGGTTGAGGGAGGGGTGAGACAGTGTGTTGAGGGAGGTATGAGACAGGTTTTTGAGGGAGGTGGTGAGGCGTGGTTGGGGAGGTAGTGAGACAGTGTGTTGGGGGAAGTGGTGAGGTAGGTGTTGAGGGAAGTGGGAGGTAGTGTGTTGAGGGAGGTGGTGAGGAGTGTGTTGAGGGAGGGGGAGCGTGTGTTGAGGGAGGTAGTGAGACAGTGTGTTGAGGGAGGTGGTGAGGCAGTGTGTTGAGGGAAGTGGTGAGGTAGTGTGTTGAGGGAGGTGGTGAGGCAGTGTGTTGAGGGAGGTGGTGAGGTAGTGTGTTGAGGGGGTGGTGAGACGTGTGTTGAGGGAGGGGGTGAGGCAGTGTGTAAAGGGGGGGTGGTGAGGAGTGTGTTGAGGGAGTGGTGGACAGTGTGTTGAGGGGGGTAGTGAGAAGTGTGTTGGGGGGTGGTGAGCAGGGGTTTTTGAAGGAGGTGGTGAGGTAGTGTGTTGGGGGAGGTGGTGGACGTGTGTGGGGGGTGGTGGGGGGAGACGTGTTTTTGGGGGAGGTGGTGAGGCAGTGTGTTGAGGGAGGTGGTGAGGCAGTGTGTTAAAGGGGGGGGTGGTGGGTGTGTGTTGAGGGAGGTGGTGAGACTTTGTGTTGAGGGAGGTGGTGGACAGTGTGTTGGGGGAGGTGGGAGGCGTGTGTTGGGGGGGTGGTGGGGTGTGTGTTGAGGGGGGGGGTGAGGGTGTGTTGAGGGAGGTGGTGAGGCAGTGTTTTTGAAGGGGTGGTGGGGTTTGTGTTTGGGGAGGGGGGTGGGTAGTGTGTTGGGGAGGTGGTGAGGTAGTGTGTTGAGGGAGGTGGTGAGGCGTGTGTGAGGGAGGTGGGAGGTAGGTTTTGAGGGAGGTGGTGAGGTAGTGTTTTGAGGGGGTGGTGAGGGTAGTGTTTTTGAGGGAGGTGGTGAGGTAGTGTGTTGGGGAGGTGGTGAGGCAGTGTGTGAGGGAGGTGGGAGGTAGTGTGTTGAGGGGGTGGTGAGGTAGGTGTTGGGGAGGTGGGGGAGGTAGTGTGTTGAGGGGGGTGGTGAGGTGTGTGTTGAGAGGGTGGTAGACTGTGTTGAGGGAGGTGGTGAGGTAGTGTGTTGAGGGAGGTGGTGAGGTAGTGTGTTGAGGGAGGTAGTGAGACAGTGTGTTGAGGGAGGTGGTGAGGCGTGTGTTGAGAGGGTGGTGAGATGTTTGGGGAGGGGTTTAGGTAATGTTTTTTGAGGGGGTGGTAGGTTAGTGTGTTGAGGGGGTGGTGAGGTAGTGTTTTGAGGGAGGTAGAGAGGTGTGTGTTGAGGGAGGGGGAGGTAGTGTGTTGAGGGGGTGGTGAGGTAGTGTGTGGAGGGGTTGTGAGGCAATGTATTGAGGGAGGTGGTGGGCAGTGTGTTGGGGGGGAGGTGGTGGGTTTTGTGTTTTGGGGAGTAGTGAGACGTGTGTTGAGAGGGTGGTGAGATGTGTTGAGGGAGGTGGTGAGGTAATGTGTTGAGGGAGGTGGTGAGCGGTGTTGAGGGAGGTGGTGAGGTAGTGTGTGAGGGAGGTAGAGAGGTAGTGTGTTGAGGGAGGTGGTGAGGTGTGTGTTGGGGGGGTGGTGAGGTGTGGTTGAGGAGGTAGAGGGGGATGTTTTTGGGGGAGGTGGTGAGGTGTGTTTTTGGGGAGGTGGGGGGTAGTGGTTGAGGGGGTGGTAGGTGTGTGTTGGGGGAGGGGTGGGGGTAGTGTTTGAGGGGGGTGGGAGGTGTGTGTTGGGGGGGTGGTGAGGTAGTGTGTTGGGGGGTGGTGAGGTAGTGTGTTGGGGAGGTGGTGAGGCAGTGTGTTGAGGGGGGGGTGAGGAGTGTGTTGAGGGAGGTAGTGGGTATGTGTTGGGGAGGTGGGAGGGTGTGTGTTGAGGGAGGTGAGAGGTGTGTGTTGAGGGGGTAGAGAGGTAGTTGTGTTGGGGAGGTGGTGAGGAGTGTTTTGAGGGAGGTGGTTGAGGTGTTTTGTTGAGGGAGGTAGAAGGTAATGTGTTGGGGGAGGTGGTGGGGTAGGTGTTGAGGGAGGTAGAGGGTAGTGTTTTGAGGGGGGTTTAGGAGGGTGTGTTTTGGGGAGGTGGGGGGTAGTGTGTTGGGGGGAGGTGGTGAGGTAGTGTTTTGAGGGAGGTGGTGAGGTAGGTGTTGGGGAGGTATGAGGTAATTGTTGGGGGAGGTGGTGAGGTGTGTGTTGAGGGAGGTGGTGAGGGTAGTGTGTTGAGGGGGTGGTGAGGTAGTTGTTGGGGGGTGGTGAGGTAGTGTGTTGAGGGGGTGGTGAGGGTGGTTGGGGAGGTGGTGAGGGTGTGTGTTGAGGGGGGTGGTGGGGGGTGTGTGTTGAGGGAGGTGGTGAGTATGTTTGGGGGGTTAGAGAGGAAATGTTTTGGGGAGGTGGTGGGGTAGTGTGTTGAGGGAGGTGGTGAGGTAGTGTGTTGAGGGGGGTTTTAGAGGGTGTGTTTTGAGGGAGGTGGTGAGGGTAGTGGTTGAAGGGGTGGTGAGGGTGTGTGTTGAGGGGGTGGTAGGTAGTGTGTTGAGGGAGGGGGGTGAGGAGTGTGTTGAAGGGGGTGGTGAGGTAGTGTGGGGGAGGGAGGTGGTGAGGTAGTGTGTTGAGGGAGGTGGTGGGGTTTAGTGTGTTGGGGGAGGTGGTGAGGTAGTGGTTTAAAGGAGGTGGTGAGGTGTGTTTTGAGGGGGTGGTGGGTAGTGTTTTGAGGGAGGTGGTAGGTAGTGTTTGTGGGGTGGTGAGGTAGTGTGTTGAGGGAGGTGGTGGGGTGTGTTTTGGGGAGGTGGTGGGGTAGTGTGTTTGAGGGGGGGGTTGAGGTAGTGTGTTGAAGGAGGGGGTGGGGTTTGTGTTGAGGGAGGTGGTAAAGGAGTGTGTTGAGGGAGGTGGGAGGTAGTGTGTTGAAGGAGGGGGTTGAGGTAGTGTGTTGAGGGAGGGGTTTGGGTAGTGTGTTGGGGGGGTGGTGATTTAGGTGTTGAGGAGGTGGGAGGTGGTGTTGAGGGAGGTGGTGAGGTGTGTGTTGGGAAGGGGTGGGTAGTGTTTTGAGGGGGTGGGAGGTATGTGTTGAGGGAGGTGGTGGGTAGTGTGTTGGGGGAGGTGGTGGGTAGTGTGTTGAGGGAGGTGGTGAGGTAGTGTGTTGAGGGAGGTGGTGAGGTAGTGTGTTGAGGGAGGTGGTGAGGTAGTGTGTTGAGGGAGGTGGTGAGGTAGTGTGTTGAGGGAGGTGGTGAGGTAGGTGTTGGGGGGAGGTGGTGAGGCAGTGTTTTGAGGGAGGTGGTAGGTGGTGTTGGGGAGGTGGTGAGGTAGTGTGTTGAGGGAGGTGGTGAGGTGTGTGTTGAGGGGGGGGTGAGGTGTGTGTTGAAGGGGGTGGTGAGGTAGTGTGTTGAGGGAGGTGTGGGGGTAGGGGGTTTGAGGGGGGGTGGGCAGTGGTTGAGGGAGGTGGTGGGGGTGTGTGTTAAAGGAGGTGGTGAGACAGTGTGTTGAGGGAGGTGGGAGGAGGTGTTAAAGGAGGGTGGTGAGGTAGGTTTTGAGGGAGGGGGTGAGGTGTGTGTTGGGGAGGGGTGAGGTAATGTGTTGGGGAGGTGGTGGGGTAGGTGTTGGGGAGGGGGTGGGGTGGTTTGGGGGAGGTGGTGAGGTAGTGTGTTGGGGGAGGGGTGGGTGGGTGTTTTTGGGGAGGTGGTGAGGAGTGTGTTGAGGAAGGTGGTGGGTGGTGTTGGGGAGGTGGTGGGTAGTGTGTTAGGGAGGTGGTGAGGTAATGTGTTAAAGGGGGAGGTGGTGAGGTATTGTTTGAGGGAGGTGGTGGGTGTGTTTTGAAGGAGGTGGTGAGGTTTTAAGTGTGGGGAGGTGGTGAGGGTAGTGTTTTGAAGGAGGGGGTGGGGTAGTGTGTTGAGGGAGGTGGTGAGGCGTGGTTAAAGGGGAGGTGGTGAGGTAGTGTGTTGAAGGAGGTGGTGAGGTAATTTCCCTGAGGGAGGTGGTGAGGTAGTGTGTTGGGGGAGGTGGTGAGGCAGTGTTTTTAAAGGAGGTGGTGGTGTGTTTTGAGAGAGGTTTGTGAGACGGGTTTGTTGAGGGGGTGGTGGGGCGTGTTTTGAAGGGGGTGGTGAGGGAGTGTTTGAGGGGGGGGTTTGAGGTGTGTTTTGAGGGAGGTGGTGGGTGTGTGTTGGGGGAGGTGGGAGGTAGTGTGTTGGGGAGGTGGTGAGGCAGTGTGTTGAGGGAGGTGGTGGGGTAGTGTGTTGAGGGAGGTGGTGAGGTAGTGTGTTGAGGGAGGTGGTGAGGTAGCGTTTTGGGGGGAGTTGGTGAGGTGTGTGTTGAAGGAGGTGGGTAGGTAGTGTGTTTGAGGGAGGTGGTGAGGTGTGTGTTGAGGGGGTGGTGGGGGTAATGTGTTGAGGGAGGTGGTGAGGTGTGTGTTGAAGGAGGGTGAGGTGTTGTTGAGGGGGTGGGAGGGTGTGTTAAAGGAGGTGGTGAGTAGTGTGTTGAGGGAGGGGGGTGAGGTAATGTGTTGGGGGAGGTGGTGAGGGTAGTGTTTTGAGGGAGGTGGGGGGGTTTGTGTGTTGGGGGGAGGTGGTGAGGAATGTTTTGGGGAGGGGGTGGGTAGTTGTTGAGGGAGGTGGTGGGGTAGTGTGTTGAGGGGGTGGTGGGTAGTGTGTTGAGGGGGTGGTGGGAAAATGTGTTGGGGGTGGGGGGGTAGTGTGTTGGGGAGGTGGTGAGGTAGTGTGTTGGGGGAGGTGGTGGGGAATGTGTTGAGGGAGGGGGTGAGGTAGTGTGTTGGGGGAGGTGGTGGGTAGTGTGTTGGGGAGGTGGTGAGGTGTGTGTTGGGGAGGTGGTGAGGTAGTGGTTGAGGAAGGTGGGAGGTAGTGTGTTGAGGGAGGGGGTGAGGTAGTGTTTGAGGGAGGTGGTGAGGCAGTGTGTTGGGGAGGTGGTGAGGTAGGTTTGGGGGAGGTGGTGAGGTAGCGTTTTGAGGGAGTTGGTGAGGTAGGTGTTGAGGGAGGTGGGGGGGTAGTGTGTTAGGAAGGTGGTGGGGGTGTGTGTTGAGGGAGGTGGTGAGGCAGTGTGTTGAGGGGGGTAGGAGGAGTGTGTTGAGGGAGGTGGTGGGGCGTGTGTTGAGGGAGGTGGGAGGAAAGTGGGGTGAGGGGGTGGTGGGTGTGGTTGAGGGGGTGGTGAGGCGTGTGTTGAGGGAGGTGGTGGGCAGTGTGTTGAGGGAGGTGGTGAGGTGTGTGTTGAGGGGGGTGGTGAGGTAGTGTTTTGGGGGGGTGGGGAGACATTTGTTGTGAGGTAGGTGGTGAGGTAGTGTGTTGGGGGAGGGGGGTGGGGTTAGTGTGTTGAGGGGGTGGTGAGACATTTGGGGTTTGGAGGGGGGTGGTGAGACAGTGTGGGGGGGGTGGTAAAGGCAGTGTGTAGGGAGGTGGTGAGGCAGTTGTTGGGTAGGGGTGAGGTAGGTTTTGAGGGAGGTGGTGAGGTAGTGTTTTTGAGGGGGGTGGTGAGACAGTGGGTGAGGGGGTGGTGAGACGTGTGGTGGGGAGGTGGTGAGGCAGTGTGTTGAGGGAGGTGGTGAGGCAGTGTGTTGAGGGAGGTGGTGAGGTAGTGTGTTGAGGGAGGTGGTGAGGTAGTGTGTTGAGGGAGGTGGTGAGCAGTGTGTTGGGGGGTGGTGAGGCAGTGTGTTGAGGGAGGTGGTGAGGCAGTGTGGTGAGGTAGGTGGTGAGACAGTGTGTTGAGGGAGGTGGTGAGACAGTGTGGTGAGGGAGGTGGTGAGGCAGTGTTTTGAGGTGGTGGGGGAAAAGTGTGGTGAGGGAGGTGGTGAAAAAGTGTGTTGAGGGAGGGGGTGAGGCGTGGTTGAGGGAGGTGGGAGGGAGTGTGGTGAGGTGGTGGTGGGGCAGTGTGTTGAGGGGGTGGTGAGCGTTTTGGTGGGTAGGTGGTGAGACAGTGTGTTGGGGGTAGGTGGTGGACAGTGTGGTGAGGAGGTGGGATGAGACGGGGGTTTTTGAGGGGGTGGTGGGTTTGGGAGGGAGGTGGTGAGGCAGTGTGTTGAGGGGGTGGTGAGGCAGTGTGTTGGGGGAGGTGGTGAGGCAGTTGTTGAGGTAGGGGGTGAGACAGTGTGGGAGGGGGTGGTGAGACAGTGTGTTGAGGGAGGGGGTGGAAGTGTGTTGAGGGAGGTGGTGAGACAGTGGGTGAGGGGGGTGGTGGACAGTGTGGTGAGGGAGGTGGTGGGCAGTGTGTTGGGGAGGTGGTGGGGCAGTGTGTGTGTTGTAGTGTGGTGTTCTGGTGTTTATCCCGGAACTATGAAGAAAGAGGATTGTTAAATTTTTGCCTAGAGAAAGCTGAAAAGTGTGGAGTGTGGGAATAAAATTTCTCTTTGGGGAATTCATATTTATTCCTGTAGAAGACTAAGCTTAAAGGTTCCCCACATTCAGGGATGTCTATTTTACATGACTCCGTCACGGTCACGGTCCGGTCACGGTACGGTCACGGTCGACTAGGCACCCTAAAAATCTCACCATTTTTCATGGACATTGATAATTCAATGTTTTTTTTTTGACAGCTCGGACCTGTCTGCCTAAGTAATCAGAGACTTGAGTTTTTTAGCATTCCCTTTTAGCCCAAACTTCTGGTTTCAAAGGACGATCCTTTTTTGTGCCTCTCAGGGTATTAACAGTCAGCACTCTAGTAATAAAAAAAAAAATTCAAGGTTGACGTTCCTCTAGGAAAAACAGTGTTTACAGCAAGTTTCCCCAAACACCTGACGTTCCCCCTGCCCCTCACGACACTTTTTTCTAATATTTTTTTTTTTAAGTTTTTAATTTCCTTGGGGTTGAAAATAAAGAGCATGACGTAAATGCTCAATTTAAAAAAAAAAACACATACATTCCATGAAAATAAAACACGGTAATTTTCTTTTCCATTTTCTTCGTTAAATTTGTCAACTTCCATCAATTTTGTGATTATAAATTTTTACACGATTTTGAATGAATGCTAATCTTTTGAAATTTAAAGTGAATGAGCTAATTTATTCAAATTTTTTCTCACCCCCTTTTTTTTACTTTATCTTATTTTTATTTATCTGTCATTTCTTTTAAATAAGTCAACAAAAGTTTTGGCTGTGTCTGGCGTGAGTATTACAGTGTTATATGTTCTTTTGATGGCACCGTCTGTTTCTTTCATTTATTCTTTTTTGTTTGTTGTTATATATTATCTGTTGGTCTCCCCTCCCTTCCCTCAATTTGCCCGTTTAATTCACTCTCGGTTACTTGTAATTCATTTGTAAGAAAGAGGGGGGGACCCTAGCGCAGTGTGTCATCAGTGTCAGTGTGCCCTTCCCCCCTGTGTTTGCGTGTGTGTGTACTCACCAATTTTGGTTGCAGTGGTCGAGACTCAGCCCCGGCCCCCCCTCTTCCTGCCCCTTTCTAGGCCTTTCCCCTCCCCGTTCATGAGCTTTATCATACCCCGACTTATAACTATGTACATTTCTGCCTCCACTACATCTTTGCCAGCTATTCCTTCCTAACTACTTTTTGACTGAGAAATACTTCCTAATTCTTTTGATTCATCGAGTCTTCAACTTCCAATGTGATCCTTGTTTCTGTTCCCAACTCTGGAACATCCTGTCTCTGTTCCCCTTTTCTATTTCCCCGCGTATTTTGTATGTTGTTTATGTCTCCCTTGACCTCTGTCCTCCAGTGTCGTCGACCCATTTCCCTTAACCTTTTTTCTAGGACTTTCCCTTAGCTCTGGAACTAGCCCTTTTTGCAAACCTTTGCACTTTCTCTAAATTTTTTGACGTGTTTGACCGGTGTGGGGTTCCCAAATGGGCGCATATCCCGTATGGGGCCCGACGTCAGTGTATAAAAACTTGAACGATTCCTTACAGGGTACGGAACGCTATTTCAGGCTTGCCAAACGCCCTTGCCGCGCAGTTATTTGGTTAATGTGTGCTTTGGCGAAGTACTCCCGGGATTATCTCACTCCTAGGTCTTTCTCCCTTTGGGGGGTTTGGGAGCCCTTTTGGCCACCAGCCCTACTTGTTTGCGGGCTTTTTTGCCCTCATCCCATCTTCATACTTTCCCTTGGGGGGGTTTAAAATTTAGGAGCCAAGTTTCGGACCACGATCCACCCCCGCGCGCGGCGCGAGTGTCTCTGTGTGTGTACTATTAGTTTAGGTTGCAGGGGTCGAGTCCCAGCTCCTGTGTGTGTGTGTGTGTGTGTGTGTGTGTGTGTGTGGGGTGTGTGTGTGTGTTTGGGGTGTGGTGTGTGTGTGTGTGTGTGTGTGGTGTGTGTGTGTGTATGTGTGTGGGGAGTGTTGTTGTGTGTGTTGTTTTGTGTGTGAGTGTGTGTGTGTGTATGTGTGTGTGAGGGGTTTGTGTGTGTGTGTGTGTACGTGTGTATGTGTGTGTGTGTGTGTTTGTGTGTGTGTGTGTGTGTTGTGTGTGTGTGTCTTGGTGTGTGTGTCTGTGTGTGTGTGTTTTCTTGTGTATGTGTGTGTGTGTACTCACCTAGTTGTACTCACCTAGTTGAGGTTGCAGGGGTCGAGTCCAAGCTCCTGGCCCCGCCTCTTCACTGGTCACTACTAGGCCCTTTCCCCCTGAACCATGAGTTTTTCGTCCCTCTGCTTTAAAGCTATGAAAGGGATCCTGCCTACACCACATCGCTTCCCAAACTATTCCATTTCCTGACTACTCTGTGGCTGAAGAAAAAATTCCTAACATCCCTTTTGTTTCATCTGTGTCTTCAGCTTCCAACTGTGTCCCCGTGTTGCTGTGTCCAGTCTCTGGAACATCCTGTCTTTGTCCACCTCGTCAATTCCTCTCAGTATTTTGTATGTCGTTATCATGTCCCCCCTATCTCTCCTGTCCTCCAGTGTCGTCAGGTTGATTTCCCTTAAACTCTCCTCGTAGGACATACCTCTTAGCTCTGGGACCAGTCTTGCTGCAAATCTTGGCAATTTCTCTAGTTTCTTTACGTGCTTGGCTAGGTGTGGGTTCCAAACTGGTGCCGCATACTCCAATATGAGCCTAACGTACACGGTGTACAGGATCCTGAACGATTCCTTATTAAGGTGTCGAAATATATACTCACCCCAAGATCTTTTTCCTTGAATAACGTATGTAGTCTCTGGCCCCCTAGACTGTACTCCGTCTGCGGTCTTCTTTGCCCTTCCCCAATCTTCATGACTTTGCACTTGGTGGGATTGAACTCCAGGAGCCAATTGCTGGACCAGGTCTGCAGCCTGTCCAAATCCCTTTGTAGTTCTGCTTGGTCTTTGATCAAGTGAATTCTTCTCATCAACTTCATGTCATCTGCAAACAGGGACACCTCAGAGTCTATTCCTTCCGTCAAGTCGTTCACAAATACCAGAAACAGCACTGGTCGTAGGATGACCCTGTGGGACCCCGCTGGTCACAGGTGCCCCTCTGACACCTCGCACGTACCCTGACTCGCTGCTGTCTTCCTGTGTGTGTGTATGTGTGTGTGTGTGTGTGTGGTGTGTGTGTGTGTGTGTGTGTGTGTGTGTGTGTGTTGTGTGTTTTGTGTGTGTGGGTGTGTGTGTGTGTTGTGTGGTGTGTGTGTATGTGTGTATGTGTGTGTGTGTATGTGTGTGTGTGTGTATGTGTGTGTGTGTACTCACCTATTTGTGGTTGCAGGGGTCGGGTCCTAGCTCCTGGCTCGCCTCTTCATGGTTTCTACTGAGTCCCCTTCTCCCTGCTCCATGAGCTTTATCAAACCTCGTTTTTAAAACTATGTATGGTTCCCGCCTTCATACGTCACTTTCTAGGCTTTCCATGCCTGAACTCTATGACTGAAGAAATACTTCCTAACATCCTTTGACTCATCTGAATCTTCAATTCCAATTGTGACCCCTTGTTTCTGTGTCTTCCCTCCCTGGAACATCCTGTCTTTGTCCACCTTGTCTATTCCGCGCAATATTTTATATGTCGTTATCATGTCTTCCCTGACCCTTCTGTCCTCCAGTGTCGTCAGGCCGATTTCCCCTTTAACCTTTCTTCATAGGACAGTCCTTGCTCTGGAACTAACTTTGTCGCAAACCTTTGCACTTTCTTAATTTCTTGACGTGCTTGATCAAGTTGCGGGTTTCCCAAAAAGGTGCTGTTTTACTCCCGTATGGGCCTGGGCGTTTCCTGTGTACGTGTCTTGAACGATTCCTTACTAAGGTATCGGAATGCTGTTCTCAGGTTTGCCAGGCGCCATATGCCGCA
>NC_069475.1:6917889-6955389 GCF_026875155.1 Cherax quadricarinatus | reverse complement strand
CTAGAGAGAACAAGTGATTTGAAAAGGATCATCATTGGCTTGGCATCTCTCGTTTGGAACGTTCTCATTGTCCATCCTATCATTTTCTTTGCACGTGCGATCGTGGCACTGTTGTGATCCTTGAAAGTGAGATCCTCAGACATTACTACTCCCAGTTTCCTTACATTATTTTTCCGCTCTATTGTATGACCAGAGTCTGTAGTATACTCTGTTCTAGTTATTATCTCCTCCAGTTTTCCATAACGGAGAAGTTGGAATTTATCCTCATTGAACATCATATTGTTTACCGTTGCCCACTGGAAAACTTTGTTTATATCTTCTTGGAGGTTAACTGCGTCCTCAGCAGATGATAGCCTCATGCAGATCCTAGTATCATCCGCAAAGGATGATACGGTGCTGTGATGTATATCTCTGTCTATGTCTGATATGAGGATGAGGAATAAAATGGGGGCGAGTACTGTGCCTTGTGGAACAGAGCTCTTCACTATGGCAGCCTCCGATTTAACTCTGTTGACCACTACTCTTTGTGTTCGATTGTTAGGAAGTTGAAGATCCATCTCCCTACTTTCCCAGTTATTCCTTTAGCACGTATTTTATGGGCTATTACGCCATGATCGCATTTGTCAAATGCTTTTGCAAAGTCTGTGTATATTACATCTGCATTCTGATTTTCTTCCAGTGCACCCAAGGCCATATCATAGTGATCCAGTAGTTGTGAGAGGCAGGAGCGACCTGCCCTGAACCCATGTTGCCCTGGATTGTGCAGATTTTGGGAATCCAGGTGATTTGCAATCCTGCTTCTTAGCACTCTTTCAAAGATTTTTATGATGTGGGACGTCAGAGCTATTGGTTTATAGTTCTTAGCTAATGCTTGCTGCCACCTTTATGGAGTGGGGCTATATCCGTTGTTTTAAGTGACTGTGGAATTTCACCCATGTCCAAGCTCCTCCTCCATAGTGTACTTAGATAACTCTAAATAACCCTATAAAGATGTTTCCCATTACAGTACAATGGGAATTTTCACGTGTTGCTGTAAGATGTTTTTTCACTGTGGAGTTTGTGTCCAGGTGATGTTGCGTCTATCTTCCATCTCCAGCTTCCCCTTCTCTCCTTCCTTATCCTCTTTCCCCTCTGCCTCTTGCTCCTCCCTCCCACCTCTGGCTTCCCTCACTCTCGTGACAGGCTGGGGCAAGATAGATGGATGCTCGCGCTAACAAAAGCGATGCAGTAGGGAGCCCAACTTTTTCACTCCACTGCCACCATCCCTATGATTGATTACTGGTGGTGATGGTGGTGGTGAGGATGGTGGTGATGGTGGTGGTGAGGATGGTGGTGGTGGTGGTGCTGGTGACGGTGGTAGTGGCGGTGACAGTGAGGATGGTGGTGGTGAGGATGGTGGTGGTGGTGGTGGTAGCGGTGGTGGTGGTGATGGTGAGGGTGGTGGTGCAACGTCTCTACCCAACGATAAAATAACATTAAGTGTTGTTGCTTTTCCCTGTCACTAAATCTTAAATATACTTAACCTACTTCCCTAAATCTCTTACAAGACAACCACACTCACACCTCAAGCTTCGAAAACCACTCACTCTGATCTAGCATTTTCAGAAGCATCTCTCTCTCTCTCTCTCTCTCTCTCTCTCTCTCTCTCTCCTCTCTCTCTCTCTCTCTCTCTCTCTCCTCTCTCTCCTCTCTCCTCATCTCTCTCTCTCTCTCTCTCTCTCTGATGTTATCTATGTCTACTTCCATCCTCCACTCACTTGAAACTTCTTAATGAACCAGTTCTATATAAACCACAACATCCACTTTACTCTATTTGAATCAAGAGGACCAGACTCAAGGTGACGTAAGTTTAAGATGAAGATACGGACGAGCCCTAGGGATGCTAGGAATTATTTCTTTAGACTTGTACAAAGGAGCTGTGGAGGCAAACGCAATACATAGCTTCATGAGTAGACACAAGGTCCAACAGGCCAGAAATCAGGGATGCCGATCAAAGTGGTCTACAAGGCGGGGCCAGGAGCTGAGTCTCGACCCTCGCAATCACAGCTTGGTGAGTATATATTGATCTACCCTGGATCAAGCTTGTTAAAGACACAGCAACTATAGCTAAACCTCGCCTTTCCATTATTCTTTTTTTCTGGTCGTGAGCATTTGCTGGAAACCTTCCAGCATATGCCCACGACCCTGAAAACCTTCCAGCAGATGCCCACGACCCTGAAAACCATGCGGCAGGTGCCTACTGCCCTGAAAACCTTCCAGCAGATTCCCACGATTCTGGAAACCTTCCAGCAGATGCCTACGACCCTGAAAACCTTCCAGCAGATGCCCACGACCCTGAAAACCATCCAGCAGGTGCCTACGACCCTGAAAACCTTCCAGCAGATTCCCACGATCCTGGAAACCTTCCAGCAGATGCCCACGACCACGCCCATCATTATGAAGAGAGAGGCAGACAACGGTCAAATATGTGTGGCAACGTGTTGGAAGGCGGCCACACGAGACGAAGAAATGGTGGTGATCAGCACTAAGATAATCACCCCATCAGTTATGTCGTTCATGAGATGGTCGACCCTTCCCACACAACCATAACAGCAGACTGCCTCCCCAAGGACCTTAAATACTGCACTCTTACTAGGACCGACCCTTACACACAACCAGTTCAGGGGTCATACAGCGCCTGAGGGCACGCGTAGGCAATCAGGTTCGATCCAAGGAATGGGGAGGTCAGCTGCAATTCAATTCCAGGTCAAAGAATTTCGAGGGTCGGGGATGGGTGAATTCTTTCAGTAATAGCTGTGTCATATGTCAGGTGTAGCTGCGCCATGTGTCAGGTATAGCTGTGTCATGTGTAGCTGTAACATGTGTCAGATGTAGCTGTGTCATGTGTCAGGAGTAACTGTGTCATGTGTCAGGTGTAACTGTGTCATGTGTCAAGTTTAGCTCTGTCATGTGTCAGATGTAGCTGTGTCATGTGTAACTGTGGCATGTGTCAGGTGTAGCTGTGTCATGTGTCAGGTGTAGCTGTGTCATGTATCAGGTGTAACTGTGTCATGTGTCAGGTGTAATTGTGTCAAGTGTCATGTATAGCCGTGTTATGTGTCATGTGTTAGGTGAAACTGTGTCATCAGGGATGGTAGTTCACCGTGACAAGCATTGCTGTATCAGGCGGCAGGGATACATGTATCATGTATTCATAAACATTTGTAATTGACAGTTGTATCGTGTGTCGTGGAGAGCTGTGTTATGTGTCAGATACAGCTGTGTCGTGAGAAGGATGCACCTGCATGGGCCAGTAGACCTCCCACAGATCCCCTCTGTACCAGCGATACCTTCATTATTTCAAAGAAACTTGTGACACATGTAACAGATTGCTGTATCATAACAGAGACAGACGTATCATGTCAACGATAGGCGTATCATGTCAACGAAAGGCGTATCATGTCAACGATAGGCGTATCATGTCAGAGATAGACGTATCATGTCAACGATAGGCGTATCATGTCAGAGATAGACGTATCATGTCAACGATAGGCGTATCATGTCAACGATAGACGTATCATGTCAGAGACAGACGCACCATGTCAACGATAGACGTATCATGTCAGAGATAGACGTATCATGTCAACGATAGACGTATCATGTCAGAGATAGACGTATCATGTCAACGATAGGCGTATCATGTCAGAGACAGATGAATGAGGACGAGCCAGCACCCGCTGTATCGACCCTGTCAAATGCTGAAGGCTCGATCCTCCGACCTCCCAGACGGATGACACACAGTATTATGACTAAGCTGTGATGAGGGTTGCCAGCTGCTGCAGACACTGGTGTTTACACAGCCATGGCAGCAACGTCAACAAACACACAAACACAAGTCATCGAAACAGGACGACTATGGGAAGTATGGAAGACAGCAAATGTAGTCCCAATTTAAAAAAAAAAAAGAGACAGACACGAAGCATTAAACTACAGACCAGTGTCACTGACGTGTGTAGTATGCAAGGTTATGGAGAAAATTATCAGAAGAGTGGTGGAGCACCTAGAGAGGAATGAGTTTACCAACGACAGCCAGCACGGTTTCAGGGACGGGTAATCCTGCGTCACAGACCTACTGGAGTTCTATGAGAGGGTGACGACAGTAAGACAAGAGAGAGGAGTGGGTAGATTTCATTTTCTTGGACTGTAAAAAGGCGTTTCACACAACACAGTTCCACACAAAAGATTAGTGCGGAAGCTGGAGGACCAGGCAGGGATAACAGGGAAGGCACTACAGTGGATCAGGGAATACCTGTCAGGAAAACAACAGCGAGTCATGGTACGTGGCAAGGTGTCAGAGTGGGCGCCGGTAACGCGCGGCGTGCCACAGGGATCAGTCCTAGGGCCGATGCTGTTTCTGGTATTTGTGAACATGACGGAAGGCATAGACTCCGGAGTGTCCCTGTTTGCAGATGATGTGAAGTTGATGAGAAGAATTCAATCGGACGAAGACCAGGCAGAACTACAGAGGGACCTGGACAGACTGCAGGCCTGGTCCCGAAACTGGCTCCTGGAGTTCAACCCCATCAAGGGCAAAATCATGAAGATTGGGGAAGGGCAAAGAAGACCACAGACGGAGTACAGTTTAGGGGGCCAGAGCCTACAAACCTCACTCAAGGAAAAGGATCTTGGTGTGAGTATAACGCCGGGAACATCTGAAGCGCACATCAACCAAATAACTGCTGCAGCATATGGGCGCCTAGCAAACCTCAGAACAGCATTCCGACATCTAAATAAGGAGTTATTCAGAACCCTGTACACTGTGTACGTTAGGCCCATATTGGAGTATGCAGCGCCAGTTTGGAACCCTCACATAGCCAAGCATGTAAGGAAACTAGAGAAAGTGCAAAGGTTTGCAACAAGACTAGTCCCGGAGCTAAGAGGTATGATCTACTACCTGACGACACTGGAAGACAGGAGACTTAGGAGGGATATGATAACGACATATAAAATACTGAGAGGTATAGACAAGGTGGACAAAGACAGGATGTTCCAGAGATGGGACACAGCAGCAAGGGGTCACAGCTGGAGGCTGAAGATTCAGATGAACCACAGGGATGATAGGAAGTATTTCTTCAGTCACAGAGTTGTTAAGAAGTGGAATAGCCTGGGTAGCGATGTAGTAGAGGCAGGATCCATACATAGCTTTAAGAAGAGGCATGATAAAGCTCACGGAGAAGGAAGAGTGACCGGGTAGCGGCCAGAGGCGGGGCCAGTAGCTGTGACTCGGCCCCCGCAACCACAACTAGGTGAGTACACACACACACACACACACACACACACACACACACACACACACACACACACATACACATACACACGCACGTACACATACACACACTCACACACACACCCTCTCTTCGTCTACTTTCAGGTCTATCAGATTAAAATCTCCCTCCTTGCAATATTGGACAATTTCAGTTTCAGTTCTGTCTAATAAATTCTGGAAATAATTTTCAGGGCTGATATTGACTGGACTACTGAAGGGTTGTTGAGGGTGTAACAAATGTTTTATATGATATCTGTGTGTGTGTGTGTGTGTGTGTGTGTGTGTGTGTGTGTGTGTGTGTGTGTGTGTGTGTGTGTGTGTGTGTGTGTGTGTGTGTGTGTGTGAGTGTGTGTGTGTGTGTGTGTGTGTATGTGTGTGTGTGTACTCACCAATATACTCACCTATATGTGGTTACAGGCGTCAATTCGCAGCTCTATGCCGCACCTCTTCCCTAGTCGCTACTAGGTCCACTCTCTCCGGTTTCAAGAGCCTTATCATATCTCTTCTTAAAGCCATGTATGGATCCCGCCTCTACCACTTTACACTCTAAATCGTTCCACTCCCTGACAACTGTAAGGTAGAAGAAATACTTCGTAACATCCCTGTGACTCGTCTGAGTTTTCAGCTTCCACTTGTCCTTCCTTGTTCCTGTTGTCCATCTCTGAACCATTCTGTCCCTATTTACCCTCTCAGTTCCTATCAGTATTTTGTACAACATTATCATATCATCCCCTAGTCCTCCTGTCCTACAATGTCGTCAGGTTGAGATCCTTTAATCTCTCCTCGTAGGACATACCCCTTAGGTCCGGAACTAGTCTTGTTGCACACCTCTGCACTTTCTCCAATATCCTGACATGCTTGAGCAGGAGTGCGTTCCATTCTGGTGCTGCATACCTCAATATGGCCCTGATGTACACGGTGTACAGTGTCGTGGATGACTCCTTACTTAGATGTCGATTATTATTATTATTATTATAATCAAAAAGAAGCGCTAAGCCACAAGGACTATACAGCGCTGCACTTAGATGTCGAGCTGTTCTTTATTTGCAAGACGCGCAACTAATTCAGCAGTTATTCATTTCGTTTATGCCTCAGGGGATATGTTCGGTATGATACACACCCGAAGGTCCTTCTCCTTGAGTCAGATTTGTAGTCTTTGCTCCCGAGCCTGTACTCCGTCTGCCGTCGTCTTTGTCCTTTCCAAAGCTTCATGATTTTGCACTTGGTGAGGATAAACTCCTGGAGCCATTTGTTAGACCAGGCTTGTAACGTGTCCAGATCCGAGGGATATTTGTGTATGGAGTTGTGGATGCGTGGAACAGTCTTCCGAGTAGGGTGATAGAGGCTAGGATCTTGGGTGGCTTTAAAAAGAGATTGGACAGATATATGAGTGGGAGGGGCTGGGTTTGATTGGTGTCGTGGGAACGGGAAGTAAATTCTTGTGTAGCTTTGAGTAGTGGTGGTTTTGATAAGGATCTGCCTTGTATGAGCCAGTAGGCCTTCTGCAGTGTTCCTCCAATCTTATGTTCTTAATTGTAACCTTTCTTGGTCCATGATCTAGCACACTTGGCTTTGACCTCAACACCTCTGGGTAAACCATGGGCTCACTCTGGTCTTCCCTTTATTTCTATTGCTCCTGGATACGAGCTTCTCCTCCGCCTCCCTGCACTTTCTGGCCACATTTTCCATCATCTCTTTCACTGTCTTTCCCTCTAATTCTCTTCCCCACTGCACCTCATACAGGAATTACCTCATGCCTATGTAGTCCCCTTTTTTTAAAGTTCGGATTCTCACCTCCTCCCCGTACTGCTTCACTCTCCACCGTTAATTAATTCCACAAGGTACTAAAGCAAATGTTCAACTATACGCACACACACACACACACACACACACACACACACACACACACACACACACACACACACACACACACCACACACACAACCACACACACACACACACACACACACACATACACACACACACACACACAACACCCCACAAACACACACACACAAACACACACACACACACAAACACACACACACACACACACAAAACACATACACACACACACACACACACACACACACACACACACACACACACACACACACACACACACACACACACACACACACACATTTGCATATACATATATATATATATATATATATATATATATATATTTATATATATATTTATATATATATATATATATATGCAAAACAACCACTCTGAAAAAATAGAGAAATTCCAAGCGCTTTCGTGACTACTCACATTATCAAGGAACTATGAAAGTAAAGCATACAAGGAAGCTATATAAGGGTATGCTTTACTTTCAAAGTTCCTTGATAATGTGAGTAGTCACGAAAGCGCTTGGAATTTCTCTATTTTTTCAGAGTGGTTGTTTTGCATATTCCGAAATCACCTGTTTACTGTGATCTTATTGCATATATATATATATATATATATATATATATATATATATATATATATATATATATATATATATATATATTTATATATATATATATATATATATATTTTTTTTTATTTTTTTTTTTTATCACACCGCCGATTCCCACCAAGGCAGGGTGGCCCGAAAAAGAAAAACTTTCACCATCATTCACTCCATCACTGTCTTGCCAGAAGGGTGCTTTACACTACAGTTTTTAAACTGCAACATTAACACCCCTCCTTCAGAGTGCAGGCACTGTACTTCCCATCTCCAGGACTCAAGTCCGGCCTGCCGGTTTCCCTGAATCCCTTCATAAATGTTACTTTGCTCACACTCCAACAGCACGTCAAGTATTAAAAACCATTTGTCTCCATTCACTCCTATCAAAACACGCTCACGCATGCCTGCTGGAAGTCCAAGCCCCTCGCACACAAACCTCCTTTACCCCCTCCCTCCAACCCTTCCTAGGCCGACCCCTACCCCGCCTTCCTTCCACTACAGACTGATACACTCTTGAAGTCATTCTATTTCGCTCCATTCTCTCTACATGTCCGAAACCACCTCAACAACCCTTCCTCAGCCCTCTGGACAACAGTTTTGGTAATCCCGCACCTCCTCCTAACTTCCAAACTACGAATTCTCTGCATTATATTCACACCACACATTGCCCTCAGACATGACATCTCCACTGCCTCCAGCCTTCTCCTCGCTGCAACATTCATCACCCACGCTTCACACCCATATAAGAGCGTTGGTAAAACTATACTCTCATACATTCCCCTCTTTGCCTCCAAGACAAAGTTCTCTGTCTCCACAGACTCCTAAGTGCACCACTCACTCTTTTTCCCTCATCAATTCTATGATTCACCTCATCTTTCATAGACCCATCCGCTGACACGTCCACTCCCAAATATCTGAATACGTTCACCTCCTCCATACTCTCTCCCTCCAATCTGATATTCAATCTTTCATCACCTAATCTTTTTGTTATCCTCATAACCTTACTCTTTCCTGTATTCACCTTTAATTTTCTTCTTTTGCACACCCTACCAAATTCATCCACCAATCTCTGCAACTTCTCTTCAGAATCTCCCAAGAGCACAGTGTCATCAGCAAAGAGCAGCTGTGACAACTCCCACTTTGTGTGTGATTCTTTATCTTTTAACTCCACGCCTCTTGCCAAGACCCTCGCATTTACTTCTCTTACAACCCCATCTATAATATATATTAAACAACCACGGTGACATCACACATCCTTGTCTAAGGCCTACTTTTACTGGAAAAAATTTCCCTCTTTCCTACATACTCTAACTTGAGCCTCACTATCCTCGTAAAAAACTCTTCACTGCTTTCAGTAACCTACCTCCTACACCATACACTTGCAACATCTGCCACATTGCCCCCCTATCCACCCTGTCATACGCCTTTTCCAAATCCATAAATGCCACAAAGACCTCTTTAGCCTTATCTAAATACTGTTCACTTATATGTTTCACTGTAAACACCTGGTCCACACACCCCCTACCTTTCCTAAAGCCTCCTTGTTCATCTGCTATCCTATTCTCCGTCTTACTCTTAATTCTTTCAATTTATAACTCTACCATACACTTTACCAGGTACACTCAACAGACTTATCCCCCTATAATTTTTGCACTCTCTTTTATCCCCTTTGCCTTTATACAAAGGAACTATGCATGCTCTCTGCCAATCCCTAGGTACCTTACCCTCTTCCATACATTTATTAAATAATTGCACCAACCACTCCAAAACTATATCCCCACCTGCTTTTAACATTTCTATCTTTATCCCATCAATCCCGGCTGCCTTACCCCCTTTCATTTTACCTACTGCCTCACGAACTTCCCCCACACTCACAACTGGCTCTTCCTCACTCCTACAAGATGTTATTCCTCCTTGCCCTATACACGAAATCACAGCTTCCCTATCTTCATCAACATTTAACAATTTCTCAAAATATTCCTTCCATCTTCCCAATACCTCTAACTCTCCATTTAATAACTCTCCTCTCCTATTTTTAACTGACAAATCCATTTGTTCTCTAGGCTTTCTTAACTTGTTAATCTCACTCCAAAACTTTTTCTTATTTTCAACAAAATTTGTTGATAACATCTCACCCACTCTCTCATTTGCTCTCTTTTTACATTGCTTCACCACTCTCTTAACTTCTCTCTTTTTCTCCATATACTCTTCCCTCCTTGCATCACTTCTACTTTGTAAAAACTTCTCATATGCTAACTTTTTCTCCCTTACTACTCTCTTTACATCATCATTCCACCAATCGCTCCTCTTCCCTCCTGCACCCACTTTCCTGTAACCACAAACTTCTGCTGAACACTCTAACACTACATTTTTAAACCTACCCATACCTCTTCGACCCCATTGCCTATGCTCTCATTTAGCCCATCTATCCTCCAATAGCTGTTTATATCTTACCCTAACTGCCTCCTCTTTTAGTTTATAAACCTTCACCTCTCTCTTCCCTGATGCTTCTATTCTCCTTGTATCCCATCTACCTTTTACTCTCAGTGTAGCTACAACTAGAAAGTGATCTGATATATCTGTGGCCCCTCTATAAACATGTACATCCTGAAGTCTACTCAACAGTCTTTTATCTACCAATACATAATCCAACAAACTACTGTCATTTCGCCCTACATCATATCGTGTATACTTATTTATCCTCTTTTTCTTAAAATATGTATTACCTATAACTAAACCCCTTTCTATACAAAGTTCAATCAAAAGGGCTCCCATTATCATTTACACCTGGCACCCCAAACTTACCTACCACACCCTCTCTAAAAGTTTCTCCTACTTTAGCATTCAAGTCCCCTACCACAATTACTCTCTCACTTGGTTCAAAGGCTCCTATACATTCACTTAACATCTCCCAAAATCTCTCTCTCTCCTCTGCATTCCTCTCTTCTCCAGGTGCATACACGCTTATTATGACCCACTTCTCGCATCCAACCTTTACTTTAATCCACATAATTCTTGAATTTACACATTCATATTCTCTTTTCTCCTTCCATAACTGATCATTTAACATTACTGCTACCCCTTCCTTTGCTCTAACTCTCTCAGATACTCCAGATTTAATCCCATTTATTTCCCCCCACTGAAACTCTCCTACCCCCTTCAGCTTTGTTTCGCTTAGGGCCAGGACATCCAACTTCTTTTCATTCATAACATCAGCAATCATCTGTTTCTTGTCATCCGCACTACATCCACGCACATTTAAGCAACCCAGTTTTATAAAGTTTTTCTTCTTCTCTTTTTTAGTAATTGTATACAGGAGAAGGGGTTACTAGCCCATTGCTCCCGGCATTTTAGTCGCCTCATACGACACGCATGGCTTACGGAGGAAAGATTCTTTTCCACTTCCCCATGGACAATAGAAGAAATAAAAAAGAACAAGAGCTATTTAGAAAAAGGAGAAAAACCTAGATGTATGTATATATATATGCATGTGCGTGTCTGTGAAGTGTGACCAAAGTGTAAGTAGGAGTAGCAAGATATCCCTGTTATCTTAGCGTGTTTATGAGGCAGAAAAAGAAACCAGCAATCCTACCATCATGCAAAACAGTTACAGGTTTTTGTTTCACAGTCATCTGGCAGGACGGTAGTACTTCCCTGGTGGTTGCTGTCTACCAACCTACTACCTCAATATATATATATATATATATATATATATATATATATATATATATATATATATATATATATATATATATATATAATATATATATTATATATATATATCCAAATGTGTGTGTGTGCATATCCAAAATTTATACCTTAAATAAAATTTGTAAATAAACATATAAAAATTTCTTTCTTGAAATAATAAGTTTATAACATTGTATTTTCATTAAAAAATTGAGCAGTATCCATAAATACTAATGTTAATTATATGTATATGACAGACAATCATGCACACTCAGATGAGTATATATCTCATTGTGTATACGCACTGATATGTGTGTGCATCGCTAAATGAATATACACTGAGAGGTGTTTGTATTTTAATGTAAACACACCGAGAGTTTGTTTTGCTCGTTATCTAGAGATTAACGTATCCTTGATGTTCGTGTCCAGATGAATTGTGGCTTTAATGACCTTGATATTCGTGTCCAGGTAAATTAAGGCCTTAATGAACTTGAAATTCGTGTTTAGGTAAGTTGAGGCCTTAATGACCCTCGTATAGTTTCTGAGTTTTTAATTTAACAAGTAAGCAAAGTGTGCACACCCGCCACCTTGCTCAAGTAAACTAGCCAAGCGGAGGATTGGAACACATGGCAAGCCAGGCTGGCTTAGCATGGGTTGCAACCCTTCGCTCAGCGAGTTGTTTACCATCATGTCACTGGGCTTTCCCGAGACATTGTTAATATGAAGCACACACACACACACTTCGTAACGTCTGTGGCTAGACTCAGCTGACAAGAATACCTTCGTGGAAAATTTTTGATTTTCCTAAATTCAGCATGGGTAAATTTGAATAATACAATAGTTGTGGAATAAAATGTGATGCTGATTTGACGCTTTCGAGAAATTTCGAGTGAGGGGAAAGGGTAGAAGAGCTGCTGAGTGACGCCGGGGGGAGACGCCATTTGCAATGTGTGAATGCTAGTTGTCGTGGGAAATTCTGGTAACAATCCGGCCTCTTCCGAGCCACATTGGGTTTTTTTCGGCCTGAATTTATTATTAGGAACCCGTGTTAATGTTTCCTGCTGATGAATTGAGACAGGAAATATACGGAGCCTCAAGAATTGCGTGTGGAGGATGGAAAAATAAAAGACTTAATGAATCCTTCACAACTCACCTTAGCTAAGTGACGCCTGCTCGTAATGTACATTAGTTATTACGTTGGCCATCGTAATACTTATCTGCTAGGGTAGTGTTAAGGTGTGTTCCATCAGCATTAAGTGTTTTCTAGTAATTAAGGGGTAAGTGTTAATACCAGTTACATTTTGTGTACCCAGCAAGCCTAATCCTGTGCAAGAATGGTATATAATACCGACAAGATGAAATTAAGACACATGTGTAACATCTGGGTATCTTTATTGTAGACGTTTCGCCATCCAGTGGCTTTATCAATACAAATTCCATGATTGTAGATGAATGGTTCAGAGAACCGACATGTTGATAAATTAGACACATGTGCAACTCTTGGGTATCTTTATTGAGGAAACGTTTCGCCACACAGTGGCTTCATCAGTCCATACGTAGGAGAAACTTGAAGAACAGGAGGAGAATGAGGTAATCAGTCCCTCAACCTTGAGTCGATGAGTTCAGTCCATCTGGACTGAACACATCGACTCAAGGTTGAGGGACTGATTACCTCATTCTCCTCCTGTTCTTCAAGTTTCTCCTATGTATGGACTGATGAAGCCACTGTGTGGCGAAACGTTTCCTCAATAAAGATACCCAAGAGTTGCACATGTGTCTAATTTATCAACATGTCGGTTCTCTGAACCATTCATCTACAAATAATAATAATAATTAATAATAATAATAATTATAATTTTCAAAAACCTTCATGCTAAGGTCAAGGCCTTATTACCTCTTGTTCCCCAGCGTTATATAACCAATACGTTCTTGCTTAATTGACATCCAGTTTCACAGCGATAAAAGTTGGGAGGACCACAGCCTCATCGGGCTCATATATCGGTATTAATGATCCTTTTGACATGTCGCCACTCGTTGGAAATTAACTACTTTGAAAAAAATTTCTTGAATAAATGCCGCAGGAGGTAGCCTCTGTAGGTAGAAGATCTCTGGCGTTGACAAAGCAGCCTCGTACATAACACTCCTGCCTCAGGAGCAGGTGAGGGTCCTTACTGCTGCTCACACACTATTCCTCCCTTCATTGTTTACATTTCCAACTCGAGAACACGTCATCCGATCGCTTCAGATTTTTCAGTGAGGTTTAACCAGGAGAAGGTCCGTGGAACTACTGGAATGGCCAGGCTCCCCCTTTTGTCAGTTCTGTAAAGCTATTCCTTATTTTGCTTTCCCTCGCCATGAAATGAGAAACTTCCTTCTGATAGGCTTCAAACCTTCAACGCTAGTATATCTTGTGTAACATAGTGTATCCTGTGTAACACAGTGTATTTAGTGTAACATAGTGTATCCTGTGTAACACAGTGTATGTAGTGTAACAGTGTATATAGTGTAACAGTGTCTCCTGTGTAACGTAGCGTATGTATCCTGTGTAATATAATGTATCTAGTGTAACATAATGTATCCTGTGTAACAGTGTATCTTGTGTAACAGTGTATCCTGTGTAACATAATGTATCCTGTGTAACACAATGTATCCTGTGTAACAGAAGGTTGGAAATATTACTGGCGTTGTTGGTGTCAACAAATCTCTCCTGAACAATTTCCATCTTTAATGGCTGAAACTTTTAAATCAAACGTGACAGATATTCTTTTGTGTTTAGGATGTGTTGATGCGACTTTGCCAGTTTACTAAAGTAATTAATAAACTTTGTGTTATTGGATTCTCTGCAGTAACTAGATAATGTGTCTTCTGGTGGGCTTCAAACTTTTAGTGCTGGAGTTTATTTTTTTAAAGTGATTTTAGGGCTATGTGAATTTTAATAGGTCATATTTATTATAGAATTTTCATGCAATAACTAGAGAATGTATCTTCAGATCGGCTTCAACTCTTAAAGTTGGTGTATTTTACTTACATTGATTCTGGGCAGTGTAAGAGCCACTCTGCCATTTTTTAAGAAATAGAGAAAACTGAAATAATGGTTTTACAGGGATGACCAGTGAATGTCTCTGCTGATTGACATTAGATCTTCAGTGTTTATATTTGCCTTGTTAAATTAGACACATGTGCAACTCTTGGGTATCTTTATTGAGGAAACATTTCGCCACACAGTGGCTTCATCAGTCCATACAAAGGATAAAGTTGAAGAACAGGAGGAGAATGAGGTAATCAGTCCCTCAACCTTGAGTCGATGTGGTCAGTCCATCAATCTTGAATAGAATACGGCATATGAGCGGAGAAGCAGCTTATAAACCGTATGGCAGGAGAGGTGCAGCAGTCGTAGGTGGTGTCACATTTGTCCAATGTGGAAGTAGGTCGTGCCCAAGGGATAGGCAAGCGAAGAATTCCCAAGTATTAAGATCCCAAGAAGTTGCAGTGTCTGACAGGATTGTAGATGAATGGTTCAAAGAACCGACATGTTGTTAAATTAGACACATGTGCAACTCTTGGGTATCCTCAATAAAGATACCCAAGAGTTGCACATGTGTCTAATTTAACAACGTGTCGGTTCTTTGAATCATTCATCTACCATATTTGCCTTATTCTGCACAGTGGTGACGTGTACTTACCTCTGTGAAGACCTGTTTGTGTGCCCTCTGTGAATCTGAACCAGGATGCCCTCTCTTGAGCAACTTTACCAGCAGCTGAGAGAAGAGCTCAGAGTTGCTAAGATGGAGATACGGCGATTAACGGAGGAGAACAAGAGGATTCGTAGTAATCCTCCTGTTGTGAGTCCCCAGGTTAAGAAGGGAGCTTGGTCAGTGGCCGGGCAACATGGAACCAAGCTGAAGATCAAGAAAACGGTTGGAGAGGCAGAAACAACGAGAAACCAGAAGACTACCGTGGAAACTTCCAACCCATTCTCGGTGCTACCCGACGAATGTGAGTGTTCTACTGGGAATGCCACAACGAGCACCAAAGAAGCATTGGCAGACGTGAGTGAGACATCCCTAGAAACCCCAACGAAGACCATCGAAAACGTCTTGACGAATTCTACAAGTGGTGTAATGCTACCTGGCGAATGTGAGTCGACTACTCGGAGCATCACGACGGACGACGCCAAGGAAGGTAAAAACATTGTTGTTGTTGGGGATAGCCAGATTAGGTACATGGATAGGGCATTCTGCTTGAAGGACAGGAGTAGGAGGCAGAGAGTGTGTTTTCCTGGGGCTGGGATGAAGGATATTGTTAGCTGTCTGGATGACATCATGAGAGGTAATGGGAGCAATCCTATTATCTGTCTCAGTGCTGGAGGCAACGATGTTGCCAGACGTAGGAGTGAGGACCTGATTAGCAGGTATAGGTCAGCAATAGAGATAATTAGGAGGAAGGGTGGGAAACCTGTCATATGTGGCATTTTGCCAAGGAGAGGAGTTGGAAATGAATGGTTGTCCAGAGCAATTGGTGTCAATTGCTGGCTGGACAAATACTGTAAGGAAAATGCGGTAACATTCATTGACAGCTGGGACCTCTTCTATGGCAGAAATGACATGTATGCCAGGGATGGGGTTCACTTATCTAGGTGTGGGGTGGGAGCACTGGCCAACGCAGTGGAGGGAGCTGTTAGGTCTTTAAACTAGGAATAGTGGTATGGGTTTTTGCGGGAAAACTGTGAAGTCTCAGGGTAGTAATATGAGTACTAGGAGAACTAGTAATAGGCAAAATGAGGTGGATATTGGAAAGCCAGTGGCACTAATTGACAAGGACAGTAATAGGTTTAGTGGAATAACAGAAAGGAGCAGGAAGGGTAAAGAGAGAGGAGGATCTTTAAGTATTTATTACACAAATAGTCGCAGTGCTAGGAATATGATGGACGAGTTGAGACTAGTTGCTAGTGCAGGTAACATACATGTATTTGCCATTACTGAGACGTGGTTTAATTCAAAAAGTCGGGACATGCCTGCAGAATGTCACATTCAGGGTTTTAAATTGTTCCAAGTAGATAGAAGTATCGGGAAGGGAGGTGGGGTGGCATTGTATGTCCGAGATCGCTTGAACTGTTGCATAAAAACAGGTATTAAGTCTGAAGTAACACATACAGAGTCTGTTGGATAGAATTTTCAGAGGGGCATGAAAAATTAACTTTAGGTGTGATATACCGTCCCCCAAATTTAGATAGGGACCAGGGGAGACTACTATGGGAGGAAATTGTTAGGGCCACAAGGCACGATAATGTAGTAATTCTAGGAGACTTTAACTTTAGTCATATTAATTGGAATTTCTTGACTGGGAATTTAGAATCATACGACTTCTTAGAAGTAGTTCAGGATTGTTTTTTGAAGCAGTTTGTGACAGAACCTACAAGGGGTAATAACCTGCTTGACTTAGTTCTGGCAAACAATGAATCCCTTGTTAATAATTTAGAAGTTTCAGAGGAACTGGGTGCTAGCGACCACAAATCAATTACATTTAGAATTGAATGGAAGTATGATAGTAGGGATAACTCAGTAACAGTCCCAGATTTTCGCTTAGCAGATTACGATGGGCTTAGAGAACACTTATCATCTTTTGACTGGGGTAACGAAGAGAGCTATCAATATGACAGTTTTCTGAACACAATACATGCTGCTCAAAGAACGTTTATCCCTTATAAAGAAATTAGATCAAATAGAAATGACCCAAAATGGATGAATAATAGGCTGAAATATCTGCTAAGGCATAAGAAAGGAATTTATAGGCGTATCAAAAGAGGCGAGGGTCATCTTATGAATCAGTATATTGACATTAAGAGGGACATTAAAAAGTGGATAAGAAAAGCTAAAAGGGACTATGAAATTAAAGTTGCTAGGGATTCGAAAACTAACCCAAAAAGTTTTTTCCAGGTGTATAGAACAAAAGTCAGAGATAAGATAGGTCCCCTTAAAAATAACTATGGGCATCTTTCTGACAAAGAGAATGAAATGTGCTCGATTTTAAATAATTATTTTCTCTCGGTTTTTACACAGGAAGACACTAATAATATTCCGGTAATTAATTTTTATAGTGGGCCAGAAGAAAATAAATTATGTAACATCACAGTCACTAGTGAAATGGTTGTGAAGCAGATAGACCAACTGAAGCAAAATAAGTCACCGGGTCCTGATGAGGTTTTTTCAAGGGTTCTTAAGGAATGCAAAATGGAACTCTGTGAACCATTAACTAATATTTTTAATTTATCTCTTCAAACAGGTGTAGTGTCTGATATGTGGAAGATGGCTAATGTAATTCCTATCTTTAAAACAGGGGACAAGTCGTTACCGTCAAATTACCGCCCAATAAGCCTGACCTCAATTGTAGGCAAATTACTAGAGTCAATTATAGCTCAAATTATAAGAAGCCATCTCGATAAGCATAGCTTGATTAATGATACTCAGCATGGATTCACAAAAGGCCAGTCTTGTCTAACTAATTTATTAACTTTCTTCAGTAAAGCTTTTGAGGCTGTTGACCACGATAAAGAATTTGATATTATTTACCTAGATTTTAGTAAGGCATTTGATAGAGTTCCGCACCAAAGACTGTTGAAGAAAGTAGCAGCTCATGGCATTGGGGGAAGAGTGCTCTCGTGGATCGAATCATGGCTCACAGACAGGAAGCAGAGAGTGTCCATAAATGGGGTTAAATCAGAGTGGGGATCAGTAACAAGTGGCGTTCCACAGGGATCAGTCTTGGGCCCGTTGTTGTTTATAATATATATCAATGATCTTGATGAAGGAATTACTAGTGATATGAGCAAATTCGCCGATGACACGAAGATAGGTAGGATAATTGATTCAAACGTAGATGTTAGGGAACTTCAGGAGGACTTAGACAAACTCTACTCTTGGTCAAAAGTGGCAGATGCAGTTCAATGTAGATAAATGCAAGGTTCTGAAGCTCGGGAGTGTCCATAACCCTAGCACGTATAAGTTAAATAATGTAGAACTTAGCCATACAGATTGCGAAAAGGACTTGGGGGTTATGGTAAGCAGCAACCTTAAACCAAGACAGCAATGCCTAAGCGTACGTAATAAGGCAAATAGATTACTGGGATTTATATCAAGAAGTGTAAGCAACAGAAGTCCAGAGGTCATACTGCAGCTTTATACATCATTAGTAAGGCCTCACCTAGATTATGCAGCTCAATTCTGGTCTCCATATTACAGAATGGACATAAATTCGTTAGAAAACATTCAGCGTAGGATGACTAAATTAATACATAGCATTAGAAATCTTCCTTATAAAGAAAGATTGAAGACTCTTAAGTTACATTCACTTGTTAGACGAAGAATGAGGGGAGACCTGATCGAAGTGTATAAGTGGAAGATAGGTATTAATAAAGGGGATATTAACAAGGTCTTGAGGATATCTCTCCAAGAGAGAACCCGCAGTAATGGATTTAAATTAGATAAGTTTAGATTTAGAAAGGACATAGGAAAGTATTGGTTTGGAAATAGGGTAGTTGATGAGTGGAACAGTCTACCTAGTTGGGTTATTGAGGCTAGGACTTTGGGTAGTTTCAAATTTAGGTTGGATAAGTACATGAGTGGGAGGGGTTGGATTTGAGTGGGACTTGCACATCGGAGCTTGTTTCTTGGGTGGCATTGAAAATTGGGTTGGTCAAACGTTTGTTAGTGGGATGAATTGTGAAAGACCTGCCTAGTATGGGCCAACAGGCCTGCTGCAGTGTTTCTCCTTTCTTATGTTCTTATGTTCTATTCCTTTTGCGTGAATTTGTCGGGAAGGGTCCTTAAGTGGAGTACAGGAGGTAAATGATAATCACTGTGATGGTAAACTGGTATATTGAGAATAGGTAGTAGGAAGCCCAGCCTTCAATCTTGTCCTGTCTGTCTGAGGGTATGTATCTGCCTAGCTACCCCCTCATTGTGGGGCGTCTAGCATGGTTTGAACTCTGCTTACATATGGCATCACCGACATACAGGTATGTAATTACAAAGAGATAACAGACTTGTCTGGCTCTGGGCTGATTCTATACAGTACTAGATATGTTATACACAATAACGTAGGGTATACGTAATATAATATTTAAGACATACTTAAATGTAATTGAATGTAACTGTAATTGGTTGTAATGCATTACAAATTATTATAATTTAAAAATGGTGGATCATAGTAGAATAAATGAAAAGTATAATTAAACAATAGAGAATGAGGTCGATCGATCGTTGTTTATGTGATCTCCGGATTCTGAGGAAATTTATTTACAAAGAAGAAAGTGTTAAACAGAAAAGGCAAACTTGATGCACACAAGTCTTTTACTGTTAAATCTCAGAACTCGGAGAGAAAGTGAATATTTATAGAGAGAAAAAAATTGTTCCACAATTAAACTGACATATTTTAAGGCTTACTACACACACAGTTAAGTAGTTTTTAGCTTATTCTTTTTATCTATACAGGTTATTTACATTTAACCCCAACTCTTCTAGGGTGAGAGTGGTCATCATCTCTGGGCGGGTCAGATTCTGCTGCAACTGCTAATACATGTGGATGGGGAAGACCAACATTAATAGTAACTGAAACTTGAGTACAGTATTCCTCATTACTTGTCGTGTATGCAGAGAATAGCTACAATAGAACTGTTCAACTGTCTGGTTATTGGAGGTAGAAGGATGGAGGTAGAAGGTACTGGGTCAGAAGGATTGTCATCAGAGTCATCATGACCAGTGAATGACTACTGATTGGCATCAGATCTTCAGTGTTTGTATTAGCCTCACTCTGCAATATTCCTTTGCGTGCATTGAGGTAAAAGATGTAAAGTAAAAGGACACAAGTGCAACTAATGTGACATTTATTGTGGCAACGTTTCGCTCTCCAGGAGCTCCTGGAGAGCGAAACGTTGCCACAATAAATGTCACATTAGTTGCACTTGTGTCCTTTTACTTTACATATTGTCGGTAATTCTACCAACTTTATTACACGAGGTAAAAGATGCTGGGCTTGTGGGATACGGCAGTGGTTCCCAACCTTTTCACCACCAAGTATTCCTATTATTTATATTAATTTTCCCAGGGACCTCAGGTTTTTGAAAGCTTTGTCAACTCAACAAGCCGATTTTATTAACTAATAACAAACTCGTTTTCCCAGCTTCAAGTCTCAGTTGAGACATTTAACTGAGTATGCAGTGGCATGGCAGTATTAAAAAAAAACTTGTTTCTCGAGATGGTTGATGCTGCTTTGAAGTTTTGATCTTAGCTCAAGGCATTCCCGTATCCGATATGGGAATACCTTTCTTGGATCGCGCAGCGACCGTAACACATGTCTTGTTTATAAGGTAGATCGGAAAGGCAGTAGAACATAAGAAAGGAGGATCACTGCAGCAGGCCTGTTGACCCATACTCGGCAGGTCCTTTACAATCCATCCCACTAACAAAACATTTGCCAAACCCAATTTACAATGCTCCCCAAGAAATTTAGACAAACTCTATTCTTGGTCAGAAAAGTGGCAGATGCAGTTCAATGTAGATAAATGCAAGGTTCTGAAGCTCGGGAGTGTCCATAACCCTAGCACTTATAAGTTAAATAATGTAGAACTTAGCCATACAGATTGTGAAAAGGACTTGGGGGTTATGGTAAGCAGCAACCTTAAGCCAAGACAGCAGTGCCTAAGCGTACGTAATAAGGCAAATAGATTACTGGGATTTATATCAAGAAGTGTAAGCAACAGAAGTCCAGAGGTTATACTACAGCTTTATGGAAATAAATGGTATAAAATACCGACACAACGGAAATATAAACACATATGCAGTATAATGTGATCCTTTATTGACAACGTTTCACCCACACAGTGGGCTTTTTCAAGTCACACACAGATCTACCTGAGGTGGAAGGTACGGGAGTATTTATAGTCATGTTCAGAATGTTGAGGTCAGGTGGAGAATGCTGCATCTGATGATCTACCGGGTGGGGTTATAGAGTCTTGGGTAGCTTGGCAGGGGCATTGGACAAGTTGTGAGTAGACCTTCTGCAGTGTTCTATGTTCTTATGTGGGATAGCGATGAAGAAGTTTCTTGGCGAGTGGTTCAGCTATGTTATAGAAGCCGTTGTTCTGGTTGAAATTGTTGGTTATAGAGATAAGCGATGATTCCAGGATTCTTCGGTATTGAGTGTTGTCTTCTGTGGCGATAAGTCTTGAGTTTCTGTAGTTAATTAAATGGTTGTGTGGAATTTGCGATGTTGTACTCAGGCATTCTTGTATCGTCAGTCCTGATTGCATATTGGTGTTTGAAAATACGTGTTTGGAGGTCCTCTTTTCTTGATGTTTCGCCAATATAATTTGTTGGAGTTATTTCAAGGGATTATGTATACCTGCAGAGGATGGAGGCTTTGTCCTTTCTACTACTGGTGATGTCCTTGATGGTCTCGTGTTGTTGGAGGTTAGATACTTGGAATGATGTATTGGAGAAAAGTGTGTTGGGAACATGTTTGGCAATGGAGTTGGTGGGGAGGACTATGTATCTCTTCTCTGGCAGTGTCTTCTCTGGGTGTGTTGAAAATGTTTAATGCCCGCTCGTCTGCACAGTCTCTGATGTAGTGCAGGAAAACTTTCCAGCCTTTGTCGTGACTTCCCTATTCACCAAAGTACTACTACACAAGCCATCGATCTCTTGCGCAGGAAAATTGGACGGATTCACTTGATCTTCCCATTCCAGCAGCGATTTTCATCGACCTTGTTGAACTAGTGTTGGCTTACGTGTTTCCTTCTTTCGAAAATCACTCTCTTTCAGCAGACTTATGGGACTAACCATGGGTTCGCCACTCAGTGCGGTCCTGGCGAAACCTATACATGGAACATCTAGAGCCGAACGTTTTTCTCCACATTATTCCTTCGTTCTGTCACATGGCTCCGTATGTTGAGTCGTATAGCCCTTGTGGCTTAGCGCTTCTTTTTTGATTATAATAATAAATAATCCGTTATGTTGAGACTTTATCCTCTTATCTCCTAAAAGCTTCAACGTTCAGCTCTCCAAGACAAGCTCAACCAGGTCGAGCCTTCATCTAGTTCTCGCTTGAAGAAGACGATCGACAAGCACTCATTCCTTTCTTGATGTTCTGCTCTGCAAAAGCTGACCACGTACTCTCGTTTTAAAAGTCTATCGAAAACCCACCAACAAAAAAACGATCTTTTCCACCTTCTACTCTCACCACGACACCAAAACCAAACGTGGTGTAATTATAGGCTTCTTCCTGCGTGCACTCAGAATCATGCAGCAATGAGTTCCTCGAGGATGAATGCACTATAATTCAACAAGTATTTTCTAAAACTCCACTAATCCTCGTCACTTCACAGAGACTGCAGGACGGCGGGCATTATACTTCGTCAAACACACCCAGAGAAGGACATTGGCCGAGAAGTGATACACTAGTCCTCCCCACCAAACTCATTGCCACATATTCCAACATTCTTTTCAATACATCGTTCCAAGTATCTACCTCCTCACCACGACCATAAGGACATCACAGTATAGTAGACAGGGGACAAGCCTCCATCCTATGCAGGGGTATTATACATAATCCCTTGTAATGATGCCAACAAAATTATATGTGGGCGAAACATTCAAGAGTCCCCCAAAAAAGTATTCAGATCACCAATTACAAAGAGGACTGACTATACAAAGATTGGCCTGGTGTTACAACATCGCAATTCACACAACCATTTTATTAACTACAGAAACCGCTTGGACTGTTTGCAATAAAAACGGGTAATTAAGTCTGAAAACATCACATACAGAGGGAATGGTATGGTGATACCGACAAGATGTGGGAAAAAAGACACTTATTGTAGTTCAGGGACATTTATTTAAAGGAAACGTTTCGCCACGGAGTGGCTTTCTCAGTCCTAATACGAGAAAAACTAAGAAAACATTTTTATATATAGTGGCAGGAGTCAGGTGGGTGACGCGTGGTAGAGGTGGTGGTCAGTAGTAGTAGTAGTAGTAGTAATGGCACTAAAGGAGGTGAGGCAAGAGAGGGACCTGCTGGCATCAAGTAACACAGTTCCCATGATGGGTAATATCCTCTTGCTTAGTAATTTTGAATTACTGTAACTACCGGATTTTGCTTTATTTGTGTTACTGACAGAAATAAGTTGCAGCTTCAATGCATTTTCTCCGTCTTAAGTAGTCTTCTTTAAATAAACTAGTTTAGCTTCATTGAAATTTATGAGGTGTCCAACATCGTCTCTAGTTGTGAACACAGCGTTTTTGCGTCAATCATTTCTGCAAGCATTTTTGTGTTCTGCTATTCTAATGGTCCAGAGTACTGGCTGTTTCCCCTACATATACTTTGTCACAACACCCCACATGGTATAGTGTAGATTCTGACTGGTGCCAGAAATCATGCTTTGGGTTGTTATATCAGGGGTTCCTGATAGAGTTGAAAGAGCTGTTAGATATTTTAGCCAGTTTTCTGTACAAACATTTTTTGAAACATAGTGGGCAACGTTGCTGGACGGTTTTTAAAAACGGATTGTAACTTGGAGGCTTTTCTTCAATTTGATAGGGTGTTGGTCTTGCTGAGGATTACGTGTCGCACGTTTTCCTACAGTCACGTATGATGTGTAGGGGGAAGTGCAAGTGAGCTAAAAGAGTTGGTGGATGTATGTGACATTCTTCCTTCGAGGAACTGTGGACTGGAAATTCTGTAGGCTCCTCAGAAAGAAGCCAATAATACCCTCTTTTAGTTCTTGTGTCAATGTGAGAGAAGCAATTGTTAGAAGATCGTTCTTGTAGGTAGGCTTCGGTAGACTTTAAGAAAAGTTTATTTTTCCCTGTGCGTAAGAGAACGTCGAGAAAAGGTAATTGGTTGTCCTTCTCCTCCTCTAGTGTAAATTTAATAGTAGGTTCCAGAGTGTTGATGGTGTTGAGGATGCCCCGTACATCAAGATTTTTGGGTACAATGACCAAAATATCATCTACGTTACTGAGGATCCTTCTTGATTCCAGGTCCTCCATATAAAAGCTCTTGCGCCACATCCCTACCAACCCCAAGTCAGCAAGACAATGGTTTACCAAAGACCCACAAACCAAATGTGCCTATGAGACCCTTTACATCTGGAAATCGGCAGGGCAGCGCCATCACAGTCTTGAAGGAGTTTTGGCCGAAATATTTGTCAAAGCTCCTGGGTACAATCAGTCAGGCTCATCTAAAGCATTCGGGTGACCTCCTTAACCGTATCAGGGATCTCGACATGAGTGATAAGAAGCTTGCAAGTTTTGACGTGACTGCCTTATTCACCAAAGTCCAGTTTGATCAAGCCATTGATCTTCTTCGCAGGGTGATTAAGATGATATAGACGTTACCTGTTACCCCGCCAAGATTTGTGAGCCTTGTCGAACTTTGTGTTCGTTATAACTGTTTTTAGGTTTTGAGGACATGAAGCACCAACAACTCTTCGGACTAGCCTTGGGATCCCCCCTGAGGGCAGTTCTTGCCAATTCTATTATGGAGGACCTGGATTCAAGAAGGATCCTCAGTAACATCCCCCGCTCAGTTAATGGATGCGGTACGTAGATGATATTTTGGTCATTGTAACCCAAAATCTCGATGACGGGGCATCCTCAACACATCAACACTCTGCGTCGAAACTACTATTAAATTTACACTAGGGAGGAGAAGGACAACCAATTACCTTTTCTCGACGTTCTCTTTCGCACAGGAAAAATAAACTTTCTTTTAAAGTCTACCGGAAGCTACCTACAAGAACGGGATCTTCTACATTCTTCTCTCACCATGACACATGAACTAAAAGAGGGTAGTAGTTATTGGCTTCTTTCTGAGAGCCTACAAGAATTCCAGTCCACAGTTCCTCGTAGAAGAATGTACATACATCACCAACTCTTTTAGTTCACTGCACTTTCCCCTACACTTCATACCCGTGATGTGGAACGTGCGACACGTATCCTCAGCAAGGACCAACCACCTATCAAATTGAAGAAAAGCCTCCAAGTTAACATCGTTTTACGGTCAGCAAACGTTGCCACTAATGTTTCACAAAATGTTGACAGGAAAACTGGCTAAAATATCTAAACAGCTCTTCAAACTTACTTATCAGGAACCTGATACAAAAACCAGCATGATTCTGGCACAAGTGCAGAATATACACTATACCATGTGGGGGGTGTGAACAAAGTATATGTAGGGAAACAGCCAGAACTCTGGTACATTAGAATAGCAGAAACACAAAAATGCATGCAGAAATGATGACCGCAAAAAACACATGTGTTCAAACCATTAGAGGACGATGTTGGACACCCAGGAAATTCAAATGAAGCTAACTAGTTATTAAAGAAGACGACTTAAAGACGGAGGAGAAAATGCATTGAAGCTGACTAATTTCTGTCCAGTAACACTATAAAAGCAAAAATCGGTAGTTTAGTTACAGTATTTCAAAATTACTAAGCAAGAGGATATTTACCCATCACGGTAACTGGTGTTACTTGAGCAGCAGGTCCCTCTCTTGCCTCACCTCCTTAGTTCATTACTACTACTACTACTACTACCTTCTACCCACGCATCACTCAACCTACTCCTGCACTTATATATATAATTGTTTTCTAGTTTTTCTGTATTAGGATGAAGATAGAAAGCCACTGTGGCGAAACGTTTCCTTTCAATAAATGTCCTGAACTGTACATAACGTGTCTTTTTCCACTACACATACAGAGTTGTTTGGATAGAATTTTCAGAGGGCATGAAAATTAATTTAGGCTGTGATATACCATCCCCCAAACTTAGGTTAGGGACCAAGGGAGATACTATGGGAGGGAAATTGTTAGGGCCCCAAGGCACGATAATGTAGTAATTTAGGTGATTTAACTTTAGTCATATTGATTGGAATTTCTTGACTGGGAATTTAGAATCATACGACTTCTTAGAAGTAGTTCAGGTTTTGTTTTTTGAAAGCAGTTTGAGTCAGAACCTACTAGGGGTAATAAACCTGCTGATTAGTTCTGGCAAACAATGAACCCTTGTTAATAATTTAGAAGATTCAGAGGAATGGGTGCTAGCGACCAACAAATCAATTACATTTATGCATTGAATGGAAGTATGATAGTAGGGAAATAATCAGTTAACAGTCCCAGATTTTCGCCTTAGCAGAATACGATGGGCTTAGAGAACATTTGTATCTGGTTGACTGGGGTAACGAAGAGAGCTATCATATGACAGTTTTCTGACACTATACGATGAGCTCCTCATAGAACGTTTAATCCCGTATAAAGAAATAGATCACATTAGAAATGACCCAAAATGGAATGAATAATAGGCTGAAATTATCTACTAGGGCATTAAGAAGGAATTTATAGGCGTATCAAAGAGAGAGGGTCATCTTATGAATCAGTTTATTGACATTAAGAGGGGACATTTAAAAAGGGGTAAGAAAAGCTGGATTTTCAAATGGTATTACAATACCGGACAGATTGTTAGGATAAGACACATAGGCAACATTTAGGACAACTTTATTTCAAACGTATTTCGCCTACACAGTAGGCTTCTTCGTCGGTACAGAAAATTAGTAGGAGCAGTAGAGATGTGAAGACGATGTAATCAGTCCATCACCCTTGAAAAGTCTTAGATTTGAGGTGTCCAGTCCCTCAGCCTGGAGAATTCTGTTCCCAAAGTTCTGGGAACTAACTGAAGATCAAGCGACAGTCAGTGTAGAGACTTAAATACTGTCGGAAGGAGAGGTGCAGAGTACTAGTAGTGAGATGTAGCCCACTGAGAGGTCACGTCCCTCTCAGATATAAAACAGTTACTTCCAAACTTGAAAAAGTTGTCCAAGGTGTTTTCTCTTCTGTACAAGAGGCCATTGTGTTGCAGTGTCTGACATAGTGATTATCAAATGGAATACAATACCGAAAGGTGTAGATAAGGACACTAGGCAAACTTTATTTCGAAACGTTTCGCCTAACAGTAGGCTTCTTCAGTCGAGTACAGAAATTAGGCAGGAGCAGTAGAGATGTGAAGACGATGTAATCAGTTCATTCACCCTTAGAAGTCGTAGATTTTTAGGTTGTCAGTTCCCTCAGCCTGGAGAATTCTGTTCCAAAGTCTGGAACAGAACGGTATAATATGGGAGACCAGAAGCTGAGCTGCATAAATCTAGGGAGGCCTTGCAATGATGTATAGTGCTGCAGTATGACCTCTGGACCTTCTGTTGTTTGCCTTCTTGATATAAATCCCAATATCTATTTGCTTATGACGTTACGCTTAAGCATTGCTGTCTTGTTTAAGGTTGCCCTGCTTACACATAACCCCCAAGTCCTTTTTTGCATCTGAATGGCCTAAGTTCCTACATTATTTAACTTGTAAGTGCTAGGGTTATTGACACTCCCGAGCTTCTGAACCTTGGCATTGATTCTACATTGAACTGCATCTGCTTTTTCTGACCAAGAATAGAGTTTGTCTAACTCTTCTGAAGTTCCTAACATCTACGTTGAATCAATTATCTACTGTCTTTGTGTCATCGGCGAATTTACTCATATCACTACTAATTCCTTCATCAAGATCATTGGTATATTTAATAAACAACCAACGGGCCCAAAGACTGACCCCTGTGGAAGCCGCTTCCCGCTAGTTACGATCCCCACTCTAGGATTTAACCCATGATGGAACTCTCTTGCTTCCTGTCTGTGAGCCAATGATTCGGATCCACGAGAGCACCCTTCCCCCCAATGCCATGGAGCTGCACTTCCTTTAACAGTCTATGGTGGGAAACTCTATGAAAAGCCTTACTAAAAATCTAAGTAAATAATATCAAATTCTTTTTATCGTGGTCAACACCTCAAAAGCTTTACTGAAGAAGTTAATAAAATTGTTAGACAAGACGGCTCTTGTGTATCCATGCTGAGTATCATTAAATCAAGCTATTGCTTATCGGAGATGGCGTCTTATTAATTTGAGCTATAATTGACTCTAGTAATTGCCTTACAATTGAGGTCAGGCTTATTGGGCGGTAATTTGACGGTAACCGACTTGTCCCCTGTTTAAAAATAGGGAATTACATCTAGGCCATCTTCACTCTTACAGAACACTCACCTGTTTGAAAAGAGATAAATTAAAACGTTAGTTAATTGGGGTTCACAGAGTTCCATTTTGCATTCCTTAAGAACCCTTGAAAAAACCTCATCAGGACCCGATGACTTATTTTGCTAATCGTCGGTCTATCTGCTTCACAACCATTTCATAGTGACTGTGTTGTTACATAATTTATTTCTTGTGGCCCACTATAAAATTAATTACTGGAATATTATTAGTGTCTTCCTTGTTATAAAACCTGAGAGAAAATAATTATTTATAATCGAGCACATTTCATTTCTTTGTCAGTAAGATGCCAATAGTTATTTTTAAGGGGGGACCTTATCTTATCTCTGACTTTTGTTCTCTATACGGGAAAAAACTTTTTGGGTTAGTTTTCGAATCCTAGCAACTTTATTTATCGTCCCTTTTAGCTTTTCTTATCCCTTTTTAATGGTCCTCTTAATGTCAATTATAAATGATTCATAAGATGACTCACCTCTTTTGAACGCCTATAAATCCTTTGTTATGCCCTAGTAGATATTCAGCCTATTATTCATCCATTTTGGTCATTTCTATTTGATCTAATTTCTTTTACGGAATAAACGTTCTCTTGAGCTCATGATAGTTGTTCGAAAGCTGTCATATTGATAGCTCTCTTCGTTAACCCAGGTCAACAGATGAACATGTTCTCTAAGCCCTTTTCGTATTTGAGCGAAATTCTGGGACTGTTTGAGTTATTCTACTAATCATACTTCCATTCAATGCTTAATTGTAATTGATTGTGGTCGCTAGCACCAGTTCTTCTCGAACTTCTAAATTATTAACAAGGGATTCACTGTTGCCCAGAACTAAGTATCAGGTTATTTACCCCTAGTAGGTTCTGTCCACAAAACTGTTTCAAAAAAAACAATCTGAACTACTTCTAAGAAGTGGTTATGATTCTAAATTCCCAGGTCAGAAATTCAAATCAATATGACTAAAGATAAAGGGGGTCTCCTAGAATTACTACATTATCGTGCCTTGTGGCCCTAACAATTTCCTCCCTTAGTAGTTTCCCCTGGTCCCTACCTAAGTTTGGGGGACGGTATATCACACCTAAAATTAATTTTTATGCCCCTCTGAAAATTCTATCCAAACAGACTCTGTATGTGTTACTTCAGACTTAATACCCGTTCTTATGCAACAGTTCAAGCGATCTCGGACATACAATGCCTCCCCATCTCCCTTCCCGACACTTCTATCTACTTGGAACAATTTAAAACCCTGAATGTGACATTCCGCAGGCAGGTCCCGACTTTTTGAATTAAACCACGTCTCAGTTAAGGCAAATGCATCAATGTTACTTGCACTAGCAACTAGTCTCAACTCGTCTATCTTATTCCCAGGACTACGACTATTTGTGTAATATATATTTAAGGACCCTCCTTTCTCTTTACCCTTCCTGCTCCTTTCTGTTATTCCACTAAACCTATTACTGTCCTTGTCAATTACTGCCACTGGCTTTCCAATATCCACCTCATTTTGCCTATTATTAGTTCTCCTAGTACTCATTTTACTACACTGCGACTTCACTGTTTTCCCGCCAAAACCCATACCACTGACTATTCCTAATTTAAAGACCTAACAGCTCCCTCCACTGCATTGGCCAGTGCTCCCACCCCACACCTAGATAAGTGAACCCCATCCCTGGCATACATGTCATTTCTGCCATAGAAGAGGTCCCAGTTGTCAATGAATGTTACCGCATTTTCCTTACAGTATTTGTCCAGCCAGCAATTGACACCAATTGCTCTGGACAACCATTCATTTCCAACTCCTCTCCTTGGCAAAATACCACATATGACAGGGTTCCCACCCTTCCTCCTAATTATCTCTATTGCTGACCTATACCTGCTAATCAGGTCCTCACTCCTAAGTCTGCCAACATCGTTGCCTCCAGCACTGAGACAGATAATAGGATTACTCCCATTACCTCTCATGATGTCATCAATTTTTCATGCCCCTCTGAAAATTCTATCAAAACAACGTGTCAGTTCTGTGAACCATTCTTCTACAAGACTCTGTATGTGTTACTTCAGACTTAATACCCGTTTTTATGCAACAGTTCAAGCGATCTCGGACATACAATGCCACCCCACCTCCCTTCCCGATACTTCTATCTACTTTTTTAGTTAAACCACGTCTCAGTTATGGCAAATGCATCAATGTTTCCTGCACTAGCAACTAATCTCAATTCGTCCATCTTATTCCTAGCACTATGGCTATTAGCATAATATACATTGAAAGACTCTCCTTTCTCTTTACCCTTCCTGCCCATTTCTGTTTTTCTACTAAACCTATTACTGTCCGTTATCACCTAGTGTCACTGGCTTTTCAATATCTACCTCGCTCTGCTTATTACTAGTTCCCCTAGAACTCATAATATTACTACACAGGGACTTCACTGTTTTCCTGCCAAAACACATACCACTAACTATTCCTAGTTTAAAGTCCTAACAGCTCCCTCCACTGCAGTTGCCAGTGCTCCCAGCAAAGACCTAGATAAGTGAACCCCATCCCTGGCATACATGTCATTTCTACCATGGAAGAGGTCCCAGTTGTCAATGAATGTTACTGCATTTTCCTTACAGCATTTGTCCAGCCAGCAATTGACACCAATTGCCCTGGACAACCATTCATTTCCAACTACTCTCCTTGGCAAAATACCACATACGACAGGGTTCCCACCCTTCCTCCTAATTATTTCTATTGCTGACCTATACCTGCTAATCAGATCCTCACTCCTACGTTTGCCAACATCATTGCCTCCAGTACTGAGACAGATAATAGGATTGCTCCCATTACCTCTCATGATATCATCCAGACGGCTAAGAATATCCTCTATCCCAGCCTCAGGAAAGCAAACCCTCTGTCTCCTGCTCCTGTCCTTCAAGCAGAACGCCCTATCCATGTACCTAACTTGGCTATCCACAACAACAACAATATTCTTACCTTCCTTGGTGTTGTTTGTCGTGACGTTCCCAGTAGTCGACTCACATTCGCCGGGTAGCACGGAGAAAGCATTAGATGTTCCCACTACAGTCTCTTTTTCATCGTTTCTACCTTTCCATTCGTCTTCTTGATCGTCAACTTCGTTCCATGCTGTCCAGCCACTGACCAGTTTTCCTTCTTGACCTGAGGACTCAAAACAGGAGGACTACTACGAATCTTCTTGTTTTCCTAGGTCAGTCGCCGAATCTCCATCTTCGCCATCCTCAATTCTTCCTTAAGCTGTTGGTAAAGTTGCTCGATGGAGGGCATCTTGGTTTAGTCCGTAGAGAGGACATTCGACACGTCCTCACTGATTTAAGTACAGGTCACCTCTGAGCTAAGTACAGGTCACCTCTGAGCTAAGTACAGGTCAGCTCTGAAGGCGTCGGCCTTAAGACCAAGAGCGTCAATGAATGGGTCATTACGTGACAGACTTGTATCAGGAAAAGTTTCAACTTTCTGAGAAATAAAACCGAACCACCACCACCTGGTGTGTGCACTTAGTGGCAGTTGCAGATACAGATGTGGTAGCAAAACTAGTTAGTGCCAACACTGATGTGTCTGAGTGGAAAGAGTTATCAGAACTTATTTCTTGGGTAGCATTGAAAATTAGGTTAGGCAAATTTTTTGTTAGTGGGATGGACTGTAAAGGACCTGCCGAGTATGGGCCAACAGGCCAGCTGCAGCGATCCTCCTTTCTTATGTTGTTATGTCTGAAGCTGTCATCAATACAGTAATGACGTTTTCTGAGGGTGTAATAACGTTTTCTGGGGATCAACAACAACGTTTCTGGGGGTCAGTAACAACGTTTTTGGGGTGAACAACAACGTTTTCAGGGGCCAGTAACAACGTTTTATTGGGTTCAGTAATGATGTTTTCTGGGGGTCAGTAACAACGTTTTCTGGGGTCAGTAACAACGTTTTGTGGGGGTCAGTAACAACGTTTTGTGGGGGTCAGTAACAACGTTTAGTGGGGGTTAGTAACAACGTTTTGTGGGGGTTAGTAACAACTTTTTGTGGAGGTCAGTAACAGCGTTTTGTGGGGGTCAGTAACAACGTTTTGTGGGGGTCAGTAACAACGTTTTGTGGGGATCAGTAACAACGTTTTGTGGGGTCAGTACAACGTTTGTGGGGGCAGTAACAACGTTTTGTGGGGGTCAGTAACAACGTTTTGTGGGAGTCAGTAACAACGTTTTGTGGGAGTCAGTAACAACGTTTTGTGGGTCCAGTGACAGCGTTTTGTGGGGGTCAGTAACAACGTTTTGGTGGGGGGCAGTAACAACGTTTGGTGGGGGTCAGTAACAACGTTTTGTGGGGGTCAGTAACAACGTTTTGTGGGGTCAGTAACAACGTTTTGTGGGGGTCAGTAACAACGTTTTGTGGGGTCAGTAACAACGTTTTGTGGGGGTCAGTAACAACGTTTTGTGGGGGTCAGTAACAACGTTTTGTGGGGGTCAGTAACAACGTTTTGTGGGGGTCAGTATTAACGTTTTGTGGGGTCAGTAACAAAGTTAGGGACACTTCTAGGGTCCAGCTTAAACTTTATTGGAAACACTGGAAGAAGTTCAGTAGCAATATGAACTGCAACCCAGGAGACTCATGTGCTCGAGTACAGTGGTGACTGCAACAGAGGTCACCCACTCTGCAACAGTGATCACTCACTCTGCAACAGTGGTCACCCACTCTGCAAAGAGGTCACTTACTCTGCGACAGTGATCACTCACTCAGCAACAGTGGTCACCCACTCTGCAACAGTGGTCATCCGCTCTGCAACAGAGGTCACCTACTCTGCAACAGTGGTCACTCACTCTGCAACAGTGATCACTCACTCAGCAACAGTGGTCACCCACTCTGCAACAGTGGTCACCCACTCTGCAACAGTGGTCACCGACCATCTGCAACAGTGGTTGCCCACTCAGCAACAGTGGTCACCCACTCTGCAACAGTGGTCACCCACTCTGCAACAGTGGTCGCCCACTCAGCAACAGTGGTCACCCACTCTGCAACAGTGGTCACCCACTCTGCAACAGTGGTCACCCACTCTGCAACAGTGGTCAAGGTTGAACTTTATTAAATGTACAGAAAGTTCACAGAAACACTGCCTTGTAGGGCAAACGGGTTCCTTGAGGTCACGGTAATGGGCCCTGAGGTTACAATAAAGAATACTGAGATCACAGAAAAGGACCCTGAGGTTATAGTAAAGGACCCTGAGGTTACAGTAGAGGACCCTGAGGTCACAGTAAATGGCCCTGACGTCACAGTAAAGAACCCTGAGGTCACAGTAAGTTACAGGAAAGGACCGAGGTCACAGTAAAGAACCAGAAGTCACAGTGAAGAACCCCTGAGGTTACAGGAAAGGAGCGAGGTCACAGTAAAAGACCCTGAGGTCAAAGTAAATCACCTCTGAGGTCACAGGAAAGGATTCTGTGACTTCACTTACATGAGAGGACCCTGATATCACGGAAAAGGAACCTGAGGTCACAGGAAAGGACACTTAAGTCACAGGAAAGGATCCTGAGGTTACAAGAAAGGACCATGAGATCACAGGAAAGGACACTGAAGTCACAGAAAAGGAATCTGAGGTCACTGGAAAGGACCCTGAGGTGATAGGAAAAAATCCTGAAGTCACAGGAGAGGATCCTGTTATCACAGAAAAGGGCCCTGATATTTAAAGGAAAGGACCTTAAGGTCACAGGAAAGAGTAATGTTCAGGGTCGAGGTCAGGGTCGAGGCCAGGAGGTAAGACGAGCCATCAGAGATGGTAAACATTTTTAATATAAGAATCGAGGATTGTGTGAGCGATGGGGTAATGGTTACCGCCTCCAGGATCCTGCCTTTACACCTGTTTTCTTGACACCGGTGACACTGGCTGCGCTGTCGCGCAGTTCATGACGTGGACGCCGCTCATCTCACAAAAATTCACCGTCACAAAGAGTTAATTTTCCCATAAATTGTATCGCATTTTACCTGGCATACAAACAGGCGATTTTTCCTTCGTTTTTGTTTAGAGAAGACCTGGTTCTGTGTAGACTAGAGTTTAGGAGTAAAATGGTGAGGTGTATTCATCTGTGCATTCATCTGCTTCTACAGCTATTCTTTCCAAGGTTGATGTCTTTCTTTCTCCCCCAGTCGAAAGTCTGTATTACAGAGAATAATCTACTTTCGTAACAAGACAGCCGAGATGCTCACTGTCTACGTTAACTGGTTCTGATTCTCTTTCATGTTCTCCATAACCCTGCACTACACACTAACCCCAGACCTTAGTAGAACTGACACTTTTAATCGCCGTCCTTCTTCATTACATCCTTTAAATTCCATATTCAAACTCTAGCTGCTTTCCCTCAATCTATCCCCATTTTTCTGTTCACCCTCTTCGTTTCCGTCCCATTTCACCTTGAGAGGTACCGATGATTCACATACGTCTCTCCTTTAATACCTTTCCAAGGTTCCTTGTCTTTGTTGTGGACATTAGCTCCCTCTTTCTTGACCTCTCTTTTAATCGTATTAACCTGTATAACTGCTATGTACACTGATGGCTCTAATAAGCACTAAATCAAATTTAAAACAAGAGAAGGAAACTAGCTTAAATATGCCTAAGTCTAAAGTAAACTCGAGAAATATATACTCTGTTTATATAATAATATGGTTTCACATATGTATAATTATATAGTGTCACATAAAATATATATAGTTATATTGTGTCACACAATATCATGTAAGGAGTTACAAAGAATGAGAAATCATTACACTCATATATTCTCAGAAATTGCAGCAAGTTGTTATGGTCATAAATACGACGGGAGCTTCTCCCAGAGGCTCATGTATCTCACCACACGAAATATTATTCCTATTTTTTATAAGTGGTGTATAGGAACTTAAACATAGCCACTTAGGTTGAATTGTTATTTCATTTTTAGTTTCACGGGACGGACGTGTGAGCCGGCAGAAAGTCTCAGCCAAATGACCAAAGGTTCCACCAAGAGGATCATCTTAGCACTAACACTCGCGCCGTGAGATATTCTCCTATTTCTCCCGACACACAAAACCCCACTTGTACCTCCCATGGGATCTCTCTCTTATACACTGCTGGCCACCTTCACTCTCCCTTAATGGTATAAGTTTCTTGCTGCTAGCTGCCTCACCGCAACACTCCTTCATCATAACAAAAACAACATATATGCTATATGGAAGAAATCACAATAAAATGCATGATTGCGATTATGTAAAAATACTACATTGAAAATGCGAAATAAAGCCTGAGAGCTTTCATGTGCTAACACACATATCTTCAGAAGATATATGTGTAAGTACACGAAAACGCTCAGGATTTATTTTCTATTTTTACTGTGATATTTTTTTCACATACTCTATATAATACGTATCTTTACCGTCAGTCAAAGTTTGTATTAAACCGTTTTTGTGATTCTTTTTTACACTATTTCTCTCCAGATCTTCAATATGTCGACACAGTTTTAATTATTTACTGAGCTAGACAGTCTCCACGAGCTGCCATAGCTGCTGCGGACACCTTGAATTAACGGGGGAAAATAACAAGTTTAGGACGAGAGTTTAAGGAAAATTTATGTTTAAAAAATGACTTTCAGGAAAATTGTGAGTTAAAGATATAAATTTAGACAAAATTATGAGTCTAGGTCATAAGTTTAAGTAAAATAATGAGAGGTGAGATTAATATATAAATGGTTTAGAAGACCGACAAGTAGCTGAAGGAGAGACGTGGGCAACATTTTGGTATCTTTGCCGTGGAAACGTTTCGCCCACCAGTGACTATCAATACAATACGGATAAACACTGAAGAAGGTGAGGAGGGAGTTAGACGTAGTCAGTCCCTCAGCTTAGGGTTGACGTGTTTACTCCGTCAGCTTCCACCAAATTATGAAATTATTAATTTTAGGTATCATTTTATGTCATATTTTGGGTTTGGGAATTGGATTTAGGCATAATTATGATTGTAAAATGTAAGTTTAGACAAAATTTTTTATCCAATTTTTAGGAAAAAAATCCCTTTTTTTTTTTACCAAACATGGCTTAATATGTGTTTGTTGATGTAGTTTGTTGAGGGCGTTTGTCTTGAAGCATTGACGTGCACCACCACCACCACCACCACCACCAACACACCAACATTAACCACCACCACTGTAACCCCAACCATCGCCACGTTTGGCAACTCTAAACTAGCGTCCCACGCCACAGGAACCACCAATTACCAAGTGTAACTGTCTGAGTTTGACTTATACGGCAGGTCATAACAGCAGATGACCCCATCTCACAGTCCAAGTTCACCTGTGCCGTCTCTGCATGATCTCAACCCAAGTGAAAAGCTTGCACACTAGTACAACTAGTAAGATGGTAACAGTAGTAACAGTGGTGGTAGTGACTCCCTAGCAAGTCTCGTTTCTCTTAGTTTCTTCCCTCTCTCCTCTCTCATTATAACTCTTCTCTTGCTCCTAACTCTTCTCTATCAACTTTTCGCCTTTATTTCTTCTGCCCTATACTCCACCTTCTCTCCAATCCAAGTCTGCATTCCCGGCCCCTCCTCTCACTCCTCACTAGACACTCTCACAAGTACCTCTCACTCCTCCCTACCAGACACTCTCACAAGTACTTCTCATTCCTCACTGCCAGACACTCCCACAAGTACCTCTCACTCCTCACTACCAGACACTCCCACAAGTACCTCTCATTCCCTTTCACTACCAGACACTCCCACAATCCCTCTAGACCCCCTCACTACCTCCACCCCTACCAGACACTCCCACAAGTACCTCTCACTCCTCCCTACCAGACATTCCCACAAGTACCTCTCACTCCTCACTACCAGACACTCTACAAGTACCTCTCACTCCTCACTACCAGACGCTCCCACAAGTACCTCTCACTCCTCACTA
>NC_069475.1:6892889-6912889 GCF_026875155.1 Cherax quadricarinatus | reverse complement strand
TGTGCTCTCTAGGCTGGAATACTGCTGTACACTAACGCCCCCCTTCAAGGCTGGCGACATTGCAGACCTGGAGAGTGTACAAAGAACTTTCACGGCACACATAAGTGCGATAAGGTACCTAAACTACTGAGAACGGTTGAAGGTCCTTGATCTGTACTCCCTCGAACGCAGGCGAGAGAGATACATGATAATATACACTTGGAAGGTCCTGGAGGGATTGGTACAAAACTTGCACACGAAAATCACTCCATATGAAAGCAAAAGACTCGGCAGGAGATGCAACATTCCCCTGATGAAAAGCAGGGTTGCCACGAGTACACTGAGAGACAACACAATAAGTGTCCAGGGTCCAAGACTGTTCAATTGCCTCCCAGCATACATAAGGGGGGGGTTACCAATAGACCCCTGGCTGTCTTCAAGAAGGCACTGGACAGGCACCTAAAGTCAGTACCTGACCAACCGGGCTGTGGTTCGTACGTCAGCTTGCGTGCGGCCAGCAGTAACAGCCTGGTTGATCAAAGCCTGATCCACCATGATGCCTGGTCTTAGATCGGGCCGCGGGGGCGTTGATCCCCGAAACCCTCTCCACGTAAACTCCAGGTCGTGCCCAAGGGTTAGGCAAGTGAAGAATTCCCTGTATTAAGATCCCAAGATGTTGCTGTGTCAGACACTAATGTAGATGAATGGTTCAGAGAACCGATAAGTTGATAAATTAGACACACATTGGACAAATTTGATACCACCTACGACTGCTGCACCTCTCCTGCCTACGGTATATATGCTACTGCTCCGCACATATGCTGTATTCTTTTCAAGATTGACTGACTACTGACTACATCGACTCGAGGCCGAGGGATTGATTACCTCAAACTCCTAATATTCTTCACCATTCTCGTTTGCATGGACTGATGAAGCCACTGTGTGGCGAAACATTTCCTCATTAAAGATATCCAAGTGTTGCACATGTGTCTAATTTATCATAATATGTATTGTTAGGTGAGATGAGTGAAATTTCTGGAGTGCGTGGAGTGTTACTAAGGGTAGTGTGGAGAAATTTTCTCCAGGAGGGGGGTGTTGCAACCCCTGAATGGGTTACAATGTATATTATGATTATGAATATAATGTATATTTTCATATAATTTTATATTGCTTATATTTGCAATAATAGCTAAATCGTAAATATATTGCTTTATATTATTATTTGACTTAGTTATGTTGTTAGGTAGGATGTAACATATTATGTGCTTAGTTCAAGTCTCGATTGTCTAACTACTGTAATTATCGCTTGTGGCTCGTTTCCCTGCCGGCTTCTGTTGCTGGGCAGTAACTGTCCACGGAGCTATCACGTGATAGAGAGGGGGGTGTCCTCACCTCGCCTGAAGTATTCAGTCTGGTCTAGATTCGCTTGGTGGTTGGACGTATTCCTGACAAGTGCCTAATTCTCCCTTATAGGCCCTTGTTGGAAAATCGTCTCTTGTCTCATTATTGTTAGTTCTGGAGACTCTGTTCACAGAACATTGTATAGACTGACAAGTGCCTAATTCTCCCTTATTGGCCCTTGTTGGAAGATCGTCTCTTGTCTCATTATTGTTAGTTCTGGAGACTGTTCACAGAACATTGTATAGACTTAGTGATTTTCGACGTTGTACTGAGGTTGTGTGTCGCATAGACACTCTAAACAACTCAGGCCCTGAGCTGTAGCTTCTGACTTAACTTGTACTGGTATCTGTGTACTGTCACAGTCGGGGATTTTCTTATGCTGAACTTAGATTCAGTAGTATGGGAGTTTTGTGACTTTTGTGGAGGATCTGCTGATGGTCCCTACTAGCTGTCGTTATATTATCTCCTTGTTCCTGATTCTGTGTCGCAGTTGCTTGTTATATTGCTATTGGGCTTAGCATTCTTTGTATTGTTCAAGCAGACTGTTCTGATTGCCAGTTGGTCAAGAAGTTAGTTTATGAGAGGACTTTGTCAGTCATTTGTTTAAGTCTAGTCGAGTCGTGAGACATAGTGAACTACTTAGAGCACTTACACACAAACTTGCTTGTACATATTTGTAATATCTTATTTAATGTTAATGTACCAGACGGTACTTAAGAATTATAAATGTGATATGTGCTATCAGCACAATACTACTGTACACGAGAGAAGTGATTAATATTATATTGATTACTGTGATTAATTTAATTTGATATACGCCTAGACAACTTAATTAATAAATTTATTAAATTTTAATTTCTCTAGTTAGTAGCTTACCAGTTGTAATCCTGAAGCACTATTGAATCATACTGAATTCTAATGGATAATTGGACAAGGATACTGTAACAGGCTGGATGCTAGAAGGGCAGTCCTTTCTAGTATTCACTGGAGATCTCTAAGCTTTTAGAATCGCGTTTTTTGTAACAGGGGGTATCAGCCCCCTTCAGCCCCTTTCAGCCCTGAGGGGCCCAGCCCTCTCAGAAGGGGCAAACATCTTGTTTACTGCTACAGCAAGTAATTGATCCCAGATGCAGTACAAGTATGTGACGTGGTCAAGCGACCACCGCTCCTTGCAAGAGTCCAGTGTTGCAAAGTGTAGTTTAATAAAAAGAGAGGCATATATAGGCGTATCAAAAGAGGGGATGGGCAGTTAAGAAATCAATATATTCAATTAAAGAGAGAAATAAAAAAAAAGGAATAAGAAAAGCAAAAAGAGATTATGAGGCTAAGGTCGCAAGGGATTCAAAGACTAACCCAAAAGGATTCTTTCAGGTATACAGAAGTAAGATTAGGGACAAGGTTGGCCCACTTAAGAGTAACTCTGGTCAGATCACTGACAGTGATAAGGATATGTGTGAAATTCTAAATACCTACTTCCTCTCAGTTTTCACCCAGGAAAATACTAGCGATATTCCTGAAATAATAGATTACGTAGAACAGGATGATAATAAACTATGTACGATTGCGGTAACAAGTGACATGGTCCTCAGACAAATAGAGAAACTAAAACCTAACAAATCCCCAGGTCCTGATGAACTGTTTGCAAGGGTGTTAAAGGAATGTAAAGAGCAACTTAACATACCTTTGGCTAATCTTTTTAACATATCACTAAAAACTGGCATAGTGCCTGATAAGTGGAAAATGGCAAATGTAATACCTATTTACAAGGCAGGTGACTGGTCCTTGGCTTCGAACAATAGACCAATAAGCCTTACCTCCATAGTGGGAAAATTTATGGAATCAATAATTGCCGAAGCAATTCGTAGCCATCATGACAGGCACAGATTGATTAATGATTCTCAACACGATTTTACGAAGGGGCGTTCCTGTCTTACGAATTTACTAACTTTTTTCACTAAGGTGTTTGAGGAGGTAGATCATGGTAATGAATGTGATATTGTGTATATGGACTTCAGTAAGGCTTTCGATAGAGTTCCACACCAGAGGCTATTGAGGAAACTTAGGGCACACTGAATAGGAGGAGAAATTTTTTCCTGGGTAGTGGCATGGCTTACAAATAGACAGCAGAGAGTTTGCATAAATGGGGAGAAATCAGAATGGGGGCACGTCACAAGCGGTGTTCCTCAGGGGTCAGTGTTGGGCCCGTTGTTGTTCACAATTTACATAAACGACATAGATGAGGGAATAAATAGAGACATAAGCAAATTTGCTGATGACACCAAAATAGGCCGTCCAATTCATTCTAATTGGGACATTAGAGCACTCCAGGATGATTTGAATAGACTGACGCAATGATCGGAGAAGTGGCAGATGCAGTTTAATATTGACAAATGCAAAGTTCTAAATGTTGGACAGTTAAATAACCATGCCACATATAAACTAAATAATGTAGATCTTAATACTACCGATTGCGAAAAGGATGTAGGAGTTCTGGTTAGCAGTAACCTAAAACCAAGACAACAGTGCATTAGTGTTCGCAATAAAGCTAACAGAATTCTTGGTTTCATATCTAGAAGTATAAATAATAGAAGTCCCCAGGTTGTTCTTCAATTCTATATATGAAAGTTAAGACACTTGTGCAACATCTGGTTATCTTTATTGTAGACGTTTCGCCATCCAGTGGCTTTATCAATACAAATTCTTGGACATAATAAGAAATACGAAGAACTATATACAAAAGATGAGGTAATCAGTCCCTCAGCCTTGGAGGTGGTGTTTAGAGCACCGTGGTTGTAGAGAATCTCTATTTATCTCTATTTATCTAACCTATTTTTAAAACTACACAACGTTTTAGCCTGAATAACTGTACTCGGGAGTTTGTTCCACTCATCCACAACTCTATTACCAAACCAGTGCTTTCCTATATCCTTCCTGAATCTGAATTTTTCCAACTTGAAACCATTGCTGCGAGTCCTGTCTTGGCTGGAAATTTTCAGCACACTATTTACATCCCCTTTATTTATTCCTGTTTTCCATTTATACACCTCGATCATATCCCCCCTAATTCTACGCATTTCGAGAGAGTGCAGATTCAGGGCCCTCAGTCTATCCTCATAGGGAAGCATTCTGCTTTGCTTCATGGAGGAAGTTTGGCAAGGAAGCAAAAGGTACTAGGTCAGCTTTTCCTTTATGTTTGAGGGGCACTGCAGCGGCGTAGGACGCTGTGAGGTCAGATTACTTTTCACATAAGAACATAAGAACATAAGAAAGGAGGATCACTGCAGCAGGCCTGTTGGCCCATACTAGGCAGGTCCTTTACAATCCATCCCACTAACAAAACATTTGCCCAACCCAATTTTAATGCTACCCAAGAAATAATCTCTGATAACTCTATCTACTCATTTGCAAGTCCCAATCAGATCCAACCCCTCTCACTCATGTATTTATCCAACCTAAATTTGAAACTACCCAAAGTCCTAGCCTCAATAACCCAACTAGGTAGACTGTTCCACTCATCAACTACCCTATTTCCAAACCAGTACTTTCCTATGTCCTTTATAAATCTAAACTTGTCTAATTTAAATCCATTACTGCGGGTTCTCTCTTGGAGAGACATCCTCAAGACCTTATTAATATCCCCTTTATTAATACCTATCTTCCACTTATACACTTCGATCATGTCTCCCCTCATTCTTCGTCTAACAAGTGAATGTAATTTAAGAATCTTCAATCTTTCTTCATAAGGAAGATTTCTAATGCTATGTATTAATTTAGTCATCCTACGCTGAATGTTTTCTAACGAATTTATGTCCATTCTGTAATATGGAGACCAGAACTGAGCTGCATAATCTAGGTGAGGCCTTACTAATGATGTATAAAGCTGCAGTATGACCTCTGGACTTCTATTGCTTACACTTCTTGATATAAATCCCAGTAATCTATTTGCCTTATTACGTACGCTTAGGCATTGCTGTCTTGGTTTAAGGTTGCTGCTACCATAACCCCCAAGTCCTTTTCGCAATCTGTATGGCTAAGTTCTACATTATTTAACTTATAAGTGCTAGGGTTATGGACACTCCCGAGCTTCAGAACATTGCATTTATCTGCATTGAACTGCATCTGCCACTTTTCTGACCAAGAATAGAGTTTGTCTAAATCTTTCTGAAGTTCCCTAACGTCTACGTTTGAATCAATTATCCTACCTATCTTTGTGTCATCGGCGAATTTGCTCATATCACTAGTAATTCCCTCATCAAGATCATTGATATATATTATAAACAACAACGGGCCCAAGACTGATCCCTGTGGAACGCCACTTGTTACTGATCCCCACTCAGATTTAACCCCATTTATGGACACTCTCTGCTTCCTGTCTGTGAGCCATGACTCGATCCACGAGAGCACTTTTCCCCCAATGCGATGAGCTGCCACTTTCTTTAACAGTCTTGGGTGTGGAACTCTATCAAAAGCTTTACTAAAATCTAAGTAAATAATATCAAATTCTTTATCGTGGTCAACAGCCTCAAAAGCTTTACTGAAGAAAGTTAATAAATTAGTTAGACAAGACCGGCCTCTTGTGAATCCATGCTGAGTATCATTAATCATGCTATGCTTATCGAGATGGCTTCTTATAATCTGAGCTATAATTGACTCTAGTAATTTGCCTACAATTGAGGCCAGGCTTATTGGGCGGTAATTTGATGGTAACGACTTGTCCCCTGTTTTAAAAATAGGAATTACATTAGCCATCTTCCACATATCAGACACTACACCTGTTTGAAGAGATAAATTAAAAATATTAGTTAATGGTTCACAGAGTTCCATTTTGCATTCCTTAAGAACCCTTGAAAAAACCTCATCAGGACCCGGAGACTTATTTTGCTTCAGTCGGTCTATCTGCTTCACAACCATTTCACTAGTGATTGTGATGTTACATAATTTATCTTCTGGCCCACTATAAAAATTAATTACTGGAATATTGTTAGTGTCTTCCTGTGTAAAAACTGAGAAAATAATTATTTAAAATCGAGCACATTTTATTCTCTTTGTCAGAAAGATGCCCATAGTTATTTTTAAGGGGACCTATCTTATCTCTAACTTTTGTTCTATATACCTGGAAAAAACTTTTCGGGTTAGTTTTAGAATCTCTAGCAACTTTAATTTCATAGTCCCTTTTAGCTTTTCTTATCCCCTTTTTAATGTCTCTCTTAATGTCAATATACTGATTCATAAGATGACCCTCACCACTTTTGATACGCCTATAAATTCCCTTCTTATGCCCTAGTTGATATTTCAGCCTATTATTCATTCATTTTGGGTCATTTCTATTTGATCTAATTTCTTTATATGGGATAAACGTTCTTTGAGCCTCATGTATAGTGTTCAGAAAACTGTCATATTGACAGCTCTCTTCGTTACCCCAGTCAACAGATGATAAGTGTTCTCTAAGCCCATTGTAATCTGCTAAGCGAAAATCTGGGACTGTTACTGAGTTATCCCTACTATCATACTTCCATTCAATGCTAAATGTAATTGATTTGTGGTCGCTAGCACCCAGTTCCTCTGAAATTTCTAAATTATTAACAAGGGATTCATTGTTTGCCAGAACTAAGTCAAGCAGGTTATTACCCCTAGTAGGTTCTGTCACAAACTGCTTCAAAAACAATCCTGAACTACTTCTAAGAAGTCGTATGATTCTAAATTCCCAGTCAAGAAATTCCAATCAATATGACTAAAGTTAAAGTCTCCTAGAATTACTACATTATCGTGCCTTGTGGCCTTAACAATTTCCTCCCATAGTAGTCTCCCTTGGTCCCTGTCTAAGTTTGGGGGACGGTATATCACACCTAAAATCAATTTTTCATGCCCCTCTGAAAATTCTATCCAAACAGACTCTGTATGTGTTACTTCAGACTTAATACCCGTTTTTATGCAACAGTTCAAGCGATCTCGGACATACAATGCCACCCCACCCCCCTTCCCGATACTTCTATCTACTTGGAACAATTTAAAACCCTGAATGTGACATTCCGCAGGCATGTCCCGACTTTTTGAATTAAACCACGTCTCAGTTAAGGCAAATACATCAATGTTACCTGCACTAGCAACTAATCTCAACTCGTCCATCTTATTCCTAGCACTACGGCTATTAGCATAATAAACATTGAAAGACTCTCCTTTCTCGTTACCCTTCCTGCTCATTTCTGTTTTTCTACTAAACCTATTACTGTCCTTATCACCTAGTGTCACTGGCTTTTCAATATCTACCTCGTTCTGCTTATTACTAGTTCCCCTAGAACTCATAATATTACTACACTGGGACTTCACTGTTTTCCTGCCCAAACCCATACCACTAACTATTCCTAGTTTAAAGTCCTAACAGCTCCCTCCACTGCAGTTGCCAGTGCCCCCACCCCAGACCTAGATAAGCGAGCCCCATCCCTGGCATACATGTCATTTCTGCCATAGAAGAGGTCCCTACTGGGAGTCACACTGACGCCAGGATAACCAACAAAGAACACTGATCCGTGTGTTAGTGTGAACAAAGTGTCTCTCAAAACACGATAAACACTTACAGAGAAGTGTGATCAGCTTCTTTAGTGATATGGTGTGAACAATTATTGATGAACAGTGTAACAACGAGTGTTGCGATCCAACAGAGTGTAGTGCGACATTCTTCAAAGAACACTATTCTTCAATCAGCTCATCGAATATCCGGGCGTAACTACGGGTCAGATACTTATACCCAGGTAAGTGTTCTAACTCGTGATGTACTACTATTGACTGGGCAGTTGAGTATAAGTTACGAGTTAGTTACTTATCATAAACCCCGTTGATAAGTGGACCTTTGAGTCCACACAAGTAAGTGTCGTCAGCCATCAGTGTATGAAATATGCTGACATAACACCCCCTAGGGGTAATTTATAATCTTACCTAATATACTTTGTTATAGCCCGTTGAGAAGTGACTTCGACAGCTTCTCAAGACCTCGTCTGCAGGGGCAGCTGTGTGGACGATAGCTGTCTTATTAGCTAAGTACTCCCTGTATTTAATCTTTAACCTTAGCTTGTAAACCATTTCTCAACAGGTAGACTGGACTTTTATGTTGAAATGCTGTCTGGTTTTTTGACGGTAGGTTTGTTCTGTTCGTGTACAATATAGATCAAAACACTAGTCACAGCTTTGTAGCATTCTTTGTACCTCAGTAGTAAACAGAAAAAAAATGCAATCAGATATGAAAAGAGTCCGGTAAAGGGCATATGAAAATAGCCTGGCGTTCGAGGATGACATGTTTCATTTGCTTGTCTGTGGGAAGAATGAAGGAATCAAAACGTTCCAACGGGTAAAAGACTTACAAATGATAATGTAAGACGATCTGTTGTTTGGAGAACACAAACCAAATGCAGCAGTAGACAATGAGACCCTCAAAGCAAGAGATAAAGCGTCAATAATGATACTGTTCAAGCTCTCACATCTAGAATATTGATCTGTGCTCACAGCTCAGTTCAACGTAGAAGATATAACAGCTGGAAAACTTAAGTTTATTTACGTACATTTATGCATAACTAGAGTTATCATATATAGTGACATATATATACACTACCTAAGAAAACCCCACAAAAAAAAAAGAATCAGACAGAATGACTCGTTTCAGTTGGGGTCCTTGTAATATCTTTTTACAGAGAGATCACTTACCTGCACGCATAGCCAATAAACATTTTAAACTACCGGGAACACCTCTGAGTATGTGAGATATACTCTCTACACCTAGGAAGAGAATGATCTCTGATAATAAATACAAGAAACATAATGGAAGCCCAGGTCCCAAATCTATACATTGTCATAGCAACTTACTTGTGTGAGAGACATGGGAGAAGGCACAAAATAAGCATAGTGAAATTCAGCAACGCCGTTGGCCCAATAAGAGAATTCTGTGTCAACATACGTAGGCCAAGCCTCTTCAACCTACTATCAGCAGATATCAGAAATATTGCTGGAACAAGCGTAAGTTTCAAGAGAAAAGTGGATCACTACCTCCGGCGAGTACCACATCGAGCAGCCTGTGATGGTAATGAAGTCCAGCGAGCTGCTAACAGCAACAGCTTGGTCGAATAGGCAATCAACGAGGAACGCTGGCTAAACTCGTGCTGCCTGGGTAAAATTGTTCTCTAAACCAGTCACAGGAATGACTGGGATGAGGGTGAGCATGAGTGGGGTGAGGGGTCACCATGAGTGGGGTGAGGGTCACCATGAGTAGGGCAATGGCGACCATGAGTTTGGTGAGGGGTAAATATGAGTGGGGTGATGGTGACCATGAGTGGGTGATGGTGGCCATGAGTGGGTGATGGTGACCATGAATGGGTGATGGTGACCATGAATGGGTGATGGTGACCATGAGTGGGTGATGGTTACCATGAGTTGGATGATGGTGACCATGAATGGGGTGAACGTGACCATGAGTGGGTGATGGTGACCATGAGTGGGGTGATGGTGACCATGAGTGAGTGATGGTGACCATGAGTGGGGTGATGGTGACCATGAGTGGGTGATGGTGACCATGAGTGGGTGATGGTGACCATGAGTAGAGTGATGATGACCTAGAGTGGGTGATGGTGACCATGAGTGGGTGATGGTGACCATGAGTGGGGTGATGGTGACCATGAGTGGGTGATGGTGACCATGAGTGGGGTGATGGTGACCATGAGTGAGTGATGGTGACCATGAGTGGGGTGATGGTGACCATGAGTGAGTGATGGTGACCATGAGTGGGGTGATGGTGACCATGAGTGGGTGATGGTGACCATGAGTGGGGTGATGGTGACCATGAGTGGGTGATGGTGACCATGAGTGGGGAGATGGTGACCATGAGTGGGTGATGGTGACCATGAGTGGGTGATGGTGACCATGAGTGGGTGATGGTGACCATGTGGGAGTGATGGGACCATGAGTGAGTGATGGTGACCATGAGTGGGGAGATGGTGACCATGAGTGGGTGATGGTGACCATGAGTAGAGTGATGATGACCTAGAGTGGGTGATGGTGACCATAAGTGGGGTGACTTGCAGCCGCCCACTGTCAAAAGTGGGACATCAGAATGGGTAGCATTTAAGAACAATTGTGTGTGTGTGTGTGTGTGTGTGTGTGTGTGTGTGTGTGTGTGTGTGTGTGTGTACTCACCTAATTGTACTCACCTAATTGTGGTTGCAGGGGTCGAGGCTCCTGGCCCCTCCTCTTCACTGACCGCTACTAGGTCCTCTCCCTGCTCCATGAGCTTCATCATACCTCGTCTTAAAACTTGTCAGACTATTCCACTTCCTAACAACTCTGTGGCTGAAGAAATACTTCCTAACATCCCTTTGACTCATCTGAGTCTTCAACTTCCAATTGTGACCCCTTGTTTCTGTATCCCATCTCTGGAACATCCTGTCACTGTCCACCCTATCTATTCCACGCACTATTTTGCATGTCGTTATCATGTCTTCCCTGACCCTCCTGTCCTCCAGTGTCGTCAGACCGATTTCCCTTAACCTTTCTTCGTAGGACATTCCCCTTAACTATGGAACCAGCCTTATTGCAAACCTTTGCATTTTCTCTAAATTCTTGACGTGCTTGACCAGGTGTAGGTTCCAAACTGGTGCCGCGTACTCCAGTACACAGTGTATAGAGTCCTGAACGATTTCTTACTCAGGTATCGGAACGCTATTCTCAGGTTTGTCTGACGTGTGCGTTTGTGTGTGTGTGTGTGTGTGTGGTGTGTGTGTGTGTGTGTGTGTGTGTGTGTGTGTGTGTGTGTGTGTGTGTACTCACCAATATACTCACCTATATGTGGTTGTAGGGGTCGATTCACATCTCCATGCCGCACCTCTTCACTAGTCGCTAGTAGGTCCACTCTCTCCGGTTTCAAGAGCCTTATCGTATCTCCTCTTAAAGTCATGTATAGATCCCGCCTCTACCACTTTACATTCTAGATCATTCCACTTCCTGACAACTGTAAGGCTGAAGTAATACTTCGAAACATCCCTGTGACTCATACTGAGTTTTCAGCTTCCAGTTGTCCTTCCTTCTTCCTATTTTCCATCTCTGAAACATTCTGTCCCTATTTACCCTCTCAGTTCCTATCAGTATTTTGTACGTCATTATCATATCATCCCCGACGTGCTCGGTATTGTACTCACCCCAAGATCTTTCTCCTTGAGTGAGGTTTGCAATCTTTGGCCTCCTACCTTATACTCTGTCTGCGGTCTTCTTTGCCCTTCTTCGATCTTCATGACTTTGCATTTGGCGGAGTGAAATTCTAGGAACCAGTTGCTGGACCACGCGTCCAGCCTGTCCAGGTCTCTTTGTAGACCTGTCTGATCCTCATCTGATTTAATTCTCCTCATTAACTTCATATCATCTGCAAACAGGGACACTTCTGAGTCTATCCCTTCCGTCATGTCATTCATATATACCAAGAATAGCACTGGTCCTAGGACTGACCCCTGTGGGATACCGCTCGTCAAAGGCGCCCACTGTGATACCTCATCACGTACCATGACTCGCTGTTGTCTTCCTGTCAGGTATTCTTTGCAGTGCCCTTCCTGTTATACGTGCCTGATCCTCTAGCTTCTCCACTAATCTCTTGTGAGGAACTGAGTCGAAGGCCTTCCTGCAGCCAAGAAAATGTAATCAACCCACCCCTCCCTTCATGTCTTACCTCAGTTACCCTGTCATAATACTCCAGTAGGTTTGTGTCACAGGATTTGTCTTCCATGAATCCGTGCTGGCTGTCGTTTATAACCTTGTTCCATTCCAGGTGCTCCACCACTCTTTTCCTGATAATCTTCTCCATGACTCTGCATACTATACACGTCAGTGACACTGGTCTATAATTTAGTGCTTCGTTTCTGTCTCCTTTCTTAAAGATGGGGACTACATATGCTGTCTTCCATACCTCAGGTAGTTGCCCAGTTTCAAGGGATGTGTTGAAGATTGTGGTTAGTGGCACACATAGTGTCTCTGCTCCCTTTCTAAGGACCCATGGAGAGATGTTGTCCTGTCCCACTGCCTTTGAGGTATCAAGGTCACTTAGGAGCTTCTTCACCTCCTCCTTGGTTGTGTGTATTTCATCCAACAATTGTTGGTATATCCCTTGTTGGTGTACCCCTCTGTTTTGTCTTCCCAGTGTCCCTTCTGCCTCCACTGTAAATACTTCCTGAAATCTCGTGTTCAGCTCCTCACATTTCTTCTTGGTCATTTCTTGTGAGCTCCCCACCTTCTTTCCTCAGCCTGATTACCTGGTCCTTGACTGTTGTCTTTTTCCTGATGTGGCTGTAAAGCAGTTTCGGGTCAGACTTGACATTTGATGCTATGTCGTTTTCGTACTGCTGCTGGGCTTCCCTTCTTATCTGTTTATACTCGTTTCTGGCTCATCGACTAATCTCTTCATTTTCCTGGGTCCACTTCCTTCTGTACTTTTTCCATACTCTAGTGCACTTAGATTTTTGCCTCCCTACACCTTCGGATAAACCAAGGACTCATTTTGGTCTTTCCATTATTTCTGTTACCCTTGGGAACAAACCTTTCCTCTGCCTCCTTGCATTTTGTTGTTACATAGTCCATCATTTCGTTTACAGAACCTCCTGCAGGAAGGTCCTCATACCTGTGTAGTCCCCTGTTTTATAGTTTGGCTTTTCCCTTTCTACTCCTGATACCCTCTCCACTTGTAGCTCTACGATGTGTTCAGAGCTCAGAACTACGTGATCACTAGGTCCAAGGGGCCTTTCATATGTGATGTCCTTGATGTCTGAGCTACTCAGGGTGAACACAAGGTCCAGTCTTGCTGGTTCTTCCTCCCCCCTCTCTCTGGTAGTGTCCCTAACAAGTTGGTGCATGAAGTTTTCCAGTACCACATCCATCATCTTGGCTCTCCATGTTTTGGGACCCTCATGTGGCTCCAGGTTTTCCCAATCAATCTCCTTATAGTTGAAGTCGCCTGTAACCAGTAACTTTGCTCTATTTGAGTGAGCTCTTCTTGTCTACCATTGCTCTGTTGCGCTCATCATATTCTTCCCTTGGCCTCCTGCAGTTCTGTGGTGGGTTATACATCACTGCAATGACTAAATTATGTTCCCCTGATTGAACTGTACCTACTATGTAATCCCTTTCTCCAATCTCATCCATTCCGTCCATTTCCTGATATTCCTATTGGTTTTTAATGAGCAGTGCAACCGTTCCTCCCCCTCTGCTCCTATCCTTCCTCAGGATCTGATATCCAGGTGGGAAGATTGCATCTGGTATTGTCCCAGTGAGTTTTGTTTCTGTGACTGCTATGATGCCGGGGGACATCTCCTTGATTCTTTCGTGCCACTCCTCACATTTTTTCTTTATTCCATCCATGTTCGTGTACCAAACCTTCAACTTCTTTTCTGTAACTGTGGTCTGGGGAGAGTGGTGAATTTGGGGGAGTAGGTGCCCTGGTGGGGGCCTATAGGAGTTGCTCTGGGGATGGGGTTGTGATGTAGTCCACTATGCTTGTGAGGTCTCTGAGGGAGATCTAATTTAACCAATTAAATGGTCACACCTTGCCTTGCCAAGTAGCTGTCAGACACGCCTTTTGGCTTAAGTCTCAGGTCTTTTGTTCTTGACGGCATCAGATATCAACGTCAGGTCAAAACATGTGGTGCACACCCCATTGTGGGGGTGCTTTGAGGATCATATAAGCCCAAGGAACAGCTGAGCAGGAGATTCAAGCATAGCTGCTGCTGGTGTGCAGAGATCTGAGGAAAGAGATTCGAGTGGAATTGCTGCTGGTGCGCAGAGCTCAGGGAGGGCTGCTGGAGAGTCTCTGGAGGAAATTCTGGAGACCTGTCCTCTGAACTGTATTGTAAGTTATAGGTTTCATCAATTAATTGTATTCCCTGTCTCACTGCATATATGTACCATCCCCATTTATCTAAAACCAACAGTGTTCTCCTGTTCTCAAATATATTATTGTACAAGGACTTAATATATTTGGGAACAGAACACTATTGGTTTTAGATAAATGGGGATGGTACATATAAGCAGTGAAACAGGGAATACAATTAACTGACGAAACAGAATATAACTTACAATATAGTTCAGAGGACAGTTCACCACAGGAACTAGGTCACACTCTAGCCACAGGTCCCAAGACCTACACAGTACGAGCACAGCTCCAAGCCAGTACTCTGCCCAGTGTCTCCAGAGTCTCCTCCAGAGACTCTCCAGCAGCCCTCTCCTGAGCACTGCACACCTGCTCGAATCTCTTTCCTCAGAGCTCTGCACACCAACAGCAGCTCCACTTGAATCTCCTGCTCAGCTGTTCCTTGGGCTTATATGTTCCTCAAAGCACCCCCCCCCCACAATGGGGTGTGCACCACGTGTTTTGACCTGACGCCGTCAAAAAGAAAAGGCCTGAAACTTAAGCCAAAATGCATGTCTGATAGCTATTTGCCAAGGCAAGGTGTGACCATTTAATTGGTTAAATTAGGTCTCCCTCAGAGACCTCACAAGCATAGTGGACTATATCACATCCCCCTTTCTCCCCCAGTTTAAAATATCTGAGAACCAGGACAATTTGTCCAAAGTTATTAGACTATTTTAATCCTAACCCCTTAATTCTATTACAATACAAAGACAAAATTATACATAGCATAATACAAAATTATTCAACTACATATATTTCCCTCAGCCTTCTCAACTACCACAAGGCAGCATAATCAGTACACCTCGCGGATGACCAGCATAACAGTTGCTCTCTGGTGCAAAGCCTCCTTACCCGTCATTTCTCCTTAAAACTATATATCTGGTTCCAGTGCCTTCCCTACTTCTACTGGAAATGCACAAGCTGGTACTGTCAACCTCGCACGTTAACCATTGGGCCAAACCTCTCTAGGCTTCGTTGGCATGGAAAACTGCTCCTAAGGGTTGAATTGTTTCAAGTAACTGCAACTGGACCACATCACGACCACCAAGGTCGCATTTTCAACACTTCACATGCACACTTCAACATCTGAAAATCGAGATAGGGCAGGCATCACAGCTAAGACCTTCCATTATCCTGTGCCACTGCTAGGATTCACTGGCCTCATAAAACAAGGTAGCCATGATCGCTTGACCGTTCCAAGGTCACCTTGTTCCACACAGGTAACACTAACACTTCCGGCAAGACAAAATAGGCTGGGGACATGTCACACTCTTAATTATCTCTCATGGCTGGCAGGACATCCCGCATACTAATCGTACAGGTTGGCCAGCATGACAGCATATACCTCCATACTACCTATGTCAGCACTCTGGTCCCAGTAGCTGGAGTCCATATCCGCGGCTCACGTCCTTCCACATCTCCGAGGATGGCAGCTCCTTCATAGTAGACTCTCCTGTCCTGGCACACCAGCCATAATCCCTCGTACATCACTGCAGAAACACCACCATCATCTCCTGAGCTAGGCAGCATCGCAGCATCACAGCACAGATACAGCATCGCACACGGCCCAGCATTCGCATCACGCACGGCCACAACATGCAGTAGCAACAGCACGCCACAACATAGCAGATAGCATCACAGCACGGCCACAACATAGCAGATAGCATCACAGCACGGCCACAACATAGCAGATAGCATCACAGCACGGCCACAACATAGCAGACAAACCATACCCCCGGCCAGACAGCATTCGCAGCATGGCCACAGCATCGCAGCACGGCCACAGCATCTCAGCATCACAGCACGGCCACAACATAGCAGATAGCATCACAGCACGGCTACAGCATCGCAGCATGGTACAGCATCGCAGCACGGCCCCAGCATCGCAGCACAGCCCCAGTATCTCAGCATCACAGCACGGCCACAGCAAAGCAGACAGACTCATCTCAGTAACCCGCAGCATCATAAGGAGCCGACATCAGCAGTAGCAGGCTATGGTCAGATGCTTTGAGGTGAGGTGAGGTTACTTCAGGTCATTAACAAAGGTGTGGTCACCCATCTCTGGCAACTGCGGGTAACTGGCGGTCCGCAGGCGATGGTCACAGAGGCTGGGTGACGCAGACAGACACTCACTACAAAGGATGACAGACCACGGCAGCAATACAGCTACTGGGGAACATCATCTGGGTGACTGGGCACATCAGGTTTATAACAATCATAGGCAGCTCTTCAATGGGTGACAGTTGTGGATGAGTCCTCCAAGGGGGGCTGGGTGACTTCTCTTTCCTCTGTAAATATTCAATTTCGGCCAGTAATTGCTTCTCCCAAAAGTCTTACCCAAACACTGATATTCTCCACCGTTTATCCCAAACCAGCAAACAACTCCACCAAATATAATAATACAACCACACAATTATAATATCACAAAGATATTTACTTTAGCCTTACACACACAAGACAAAAAAATGGTAGCATAATGTAAGTATAACCGAGCAGTCAAAAAGGCACATGGGACTGGTTCCTACTGTAAAAATAATAAGAACCACCACCGCTTAGACACCATGTCATGTAGGGGGGTGTGATGGAATGTACGGTTAATTGGGGAATAAGGGAGTAAAGGGAGGAAGTAGGAAGGTGATAGGCAGGAGAGGAGGGAGAGGTGCTTCGTGTGACAGGGGGGAGGTAATGTGAGGTCACTGGTGACTACACCAGTGACCTCACATTACCTCCGCCCCTGTCACACGACGCACCTCTCCCTCTCCTGCCTATCGCCCTCCTACTCCCTCCCTTTACTCCCTTACTCCCCAATTAACTGTACATTCCATCACCCCCCTACATGACAGGGTCTGTGGTGGGGGGTGGTCGCAGAGGGCCTATGGGGGTTACAGTGGGGTGGGGATTGTGGTGAGGGGGATTGGGGTAGAGGGTACAGTGTGTGGGTTTTGGATTAGGTTGTTTGATTGCATTGGGGTTGCCATGGTTGAGTTCCTTTTGTGGGTGGTACTGGAGGAGGTTGTTTTTTTTCTTTCACCTGGGTCTGGTTTCTCCTGCTCCCCTCCTTCCTTGCCTCCCATTCCTCCTTGCGATGTTGCATCCTCTCTTTCAGTATCATCCTTTCTTCTTGTGTTCTGTCTCGGTCGGGGTACACGCTCTGGTACTCCGATTTGTCCCTTAGACACGCGTTCTTTTGTAGGATCCGGTTTCGAGCTGACTCTGCTTTGAAAATTACTTTGACTGGACACTTTTTTCCTCTCGCAAACCACCCAATTCTCAGAAAATTTGTCAACTGGGTCATGTTTTCCTCTCCTATTCCTTTCATGAAGCTTTCAATCGTTTTTTTTTCCTCCTGTTTTCTTGCTTCGTAAGTTTCCCCTTCTACTTCTTGGAGCCCAGAGACAAAAACTGCCCTCTCCCATTTGTCCTCCTACTGTACTTCCATGAGCATCCTCTGAGATGACTTCCTACTGTCTCTTTCCTATCCATTGTTCCTGTGCTTAGCTATTCCTGGACACGGCAGCTGTCTGTTAGAGCGTCTGCATATAGCTTAGCTCCTTCATTTTCTTTGGTGTGTGTGTGTGTGTGTGTGTGTGTACTCACCTATGCACCTATTCATGGCCCTGCCTCTTCACTGATCACTACTAGGTCCTCTCTCTCCCTGCTCCGTGAGCTTTATCATACCTCATCTTAAAACTATGTATGGTACCTGCCTACACTACGTCACTTGCCAGACTATTCTACTTCCTGATAACTCGGTGACTAAAGAAATACTTCCTAACATCTCCTTGATGCATCTAAGCCTTCTTCCAATTGTAGCCCCTTGTTTCTGTGTTCCCTCTTTGAAACATCCTGTCTCTGTCCACCTTGTCAATTCCTCACAGTATTTGTAAGTCATTATCATGTCTCCCCTGACCCTCCTGTCCTCCAGTGACGTCAGGCCGATTTCCATTAACCTTTCTTTGTAGGACATTCTGCTGATCTCTGGAAGTAGCCTTGTTGCAAATATTTGCACTTTCTCTAATTTCTTGACGTGCTTGACTAGGTGTCGGTTCTAAACTGGTGCTGCATACTCCAGTATGGGCCTGACGTACACGGTGTACAGAGTCTTCAACGATTCGTTACTGAGGTATCGGAACGCTATTCTCAGGTTTGCCTGACGCCCATATGCTGCAGCAGTTATCTGGTTGATGTGTGCTTCCGGAGATGTGCTCGATATTATACTCACCCCAAGATCTTTCTCCTTGAGTGTGGTTTGCAGTCTTTGGCCACCTAGGGTGTACTCTGTCTGCGGTCTTCTTTGCTCTTCCCCGATCTTCATGACTTTGCATTTGGCGGGGTTAAATTCTAGGAGCCAGTTGCTGGACCAGGCTTGCAGCCTGTCCAGGTCTCTTTGTAGTCCTGCCTGATCCTCAGCCTGTGTGTGTGTGTGTGTGTGTGTGTGTGTGTGTTGTCTTTTTTTCAGTATGCATACATACACGTGTACGTACGTATGTTGGAGTGCATGTGAATACTCACACACACCACACACACCACACAATGCAGATGGATTAACGAATAAACATGAGGATTAACGAATAAACATGAGGAATGGCAAGAAAGAATCAATGAGAAGTCCCCAGGCATCATAGCAGTTACAGAAACAAAACTCACGGAGACAATAACAGATGCAATCTTCCCACCAGGATACCAGATCATGAGGAAAGATAGAAGGGGCAGAGGGGGAGGTGGGGTTGCTCTGCTCGTAAAAAACAGATGGAAATTCGAGAAAATGGAAGGCATAGATGAGACGGGAGAAAGAGACTACATAGAAGGTACACTTCAGTCTGGGGAACACAAAGTGGTCATTGCAGTGATGTATAATCCACCACAGAACTGCAGGAGGCCAAGAGAGGAATATGAAGAGAGCAACAGAGCAATGGTGGACACACTTGCTGAGGTGGCAAGAAGAGCTCGCTCCAGCAGAGCAAAGTTGCTGGTTATGGGGGATTTCAACCACAGGGAGATTGACTGGGAAAACCTGGAGCCACATGGGGGTCCTGAAACATGGAGAGCCAGGATGTTGGACGTGGTGCTGGAAACTCTCATGCACCAACATGTTAAGGACACTACCAGAGTGAGAGGGAAGGATGAACCAGCAAGATTGGACCTTGTGTTTACCCTGGGCAGCTCAGACATTAAGGACATCAAGTATGAGAGTCCCCTAGGAGCTAGCGACCACGTGGTTCTTTGCTTTGAATACATAGTAGAGCTGGAAGTGGAGACAATAACAGGAGTTGAATGGGAAAAGCCTGACTATAAAAGAGGGGACTACATAGGGTTGAAGAACTTCCTGTGGGAGGTCCATTGGGACAGAACTGGCAGGAAAACCAGTAAATGAAATGATGGAATATGTAACAACAAAATGCAAGGAGGCAGTGGAAAGGTTTATTCCCAAGGGCAACAGTAACAACGGGAAGACCAGCACGAGCCCCTGGTTTACCCGACGGTGTAAGGAGGCAAAAACAAAGTGCAATAGAAAATGGAAAAAGTACAGAAGGCAGAGAACACACGAAAATAGGGAGATCAGTCGCAGAGCCAGGAATGAGTATGCACAGGTAAGGAGGGAGGCCCAGCGACAGTATGAAAATGACATAGCATCGAGAATCAAGACTGACCCGAAACTGTTGTATAGCCACGTCAGGAGGAAGACAACAGT
>NC_069475.1:6845389-6887889 GCF_026875155.1 Cherax quadricarinatus | reverse complement strand
AAAGAGCAATAATTGGTACTTAGGGAACAGCAGTGAACTGAAGGTAAGACCAAGGGAGAGAATCAAGGGGAGGTCTTGGGAAGATAGGGAGTAAAAATATAGAAATGTGTTTAAGGCAGAAATATCGAAATGAATTAGGGGAGAGTCTTGGGGAGAAATTCATAGGGGAATAATGCACAAGTGAGAGTTAAATCCAGGAAAAAACTTGTTAAGGGAAGGTGTGGGAGAAGTGGGGAGGAGAGGTGAAAAGAGAGATGGGGAACAAAGATGGGGAAAAAGAGATGGGAATGAGAGATAAGAAGAGCTGGGAAGGAGAGATAGGGAAGAGATGGGGAGGAGAAATAAGAAGAGATGGGAAGATGGTTATAGAAATGGGCTGAAGTCCAAAGAGAGACTTAAGAAAGTGTCAGATTTTAGATTTTGTCACAGAAGCTGCTAGTTTAATGTGCACCTCACAGCCAACCCCCTGGAGGGTAGCACAGGAATATATGGACGTACAATAGGCCTAGGAACTAGGCACAAAGAGGAGTTTACAGGAATATATCTTGTTTTATATCCATAATTCCTTTTCGTGTTGCAAGCATATTCAACATGCTTAATATGTCCGGCATCTTACTTAAGTTTTACTAATAACATACCTTGACATTCCACATAGGTTATTATACTATCTTTATATTTCTTATTAAGTATACAGTTAAGCACATAGTATGCGTAACTATGTGGCTGACCACATACATTGCATATAGTCTAATCATCATCTGTGTGTCTGCCAAACTTCCAGTACTTGCAACCAAACATAAACCTGACTACTACATCACTCAGTCTGCTCACATTGCAAGTTGCTCCGTAGTAATACTTTCTAAGTTCATGCAATAAGATCACAGAAAACAGGTGGTATCACAATATGCAAAACAATCACTGTAAAAACAATTGTGAAATTCCAATCTCTTTCTTGATTTCTCACATTAGCAAACACCTTGATAATGTGAGGTACTTGTAAATACGAGAAATTTCTACATTCGTGTCATCATACTGGATAATACATCTGCTCAGGTTTCTGACTACATTCCTATGACTTTCATTGTTAGCATCTCTCCTAATATTATTCCTAATGCTAAACGCAGATATATCAAATATATATTCTACATTTTCCTTCAGGGTACGCGGAGAGTTGGAAAGGCGGCAGGAGAAGTGCATTTAAGGGAAACCCTGAGGGAAGGAATTCAGGGAGGATTTTGGAGCAGTGTGGTTGCAGATAGCACGATGACAGTGTGGTTGCAGGCAGCACCTTGGTAGTGTGGTTGCAGGTAGCACGATGACAGTGTGGTTGCAGGCAACACCATGACGGTGGGGTTGTATGCAGCACGATGACAATGTGGTTGCAGGCAGCACCATCACAGTGTGGTTGCAGGCAGCACCATCACAGTGTGGTTGCAGGCAGCACCATCACAGTGTGGTTGCAGGCAGCACCATCACAGTGTGGTTGCAGGCAGCACCATCACAGTGTGGTTGCAGGCAGCACCATCACAGTGTGGTTGCAGGCAGCACCATCACAGTGTGGTTGCAGGCAGCACCATCACAGTGTGGTTGCAGGCATCACCATCACAGTGTGGTTGCAGGCAGCACCATCACAGTGTGGTTGCAGGCAGCACCATCACAGTGTGGTTGCAGGCAGCACCATCACAGCGTGGTTGCAGGCAGCACCATCACAGTGTGGTTGCAGGCAGCACCATCACAGTGTGGTTGCAGGCAGCACCATCACAGTGTGGTTGCAGGCAGCACCATCACAGTGTGGTTGCAGGCAGCACCATCACAGTGTGGTTACAACTGAGTGAACAATACAAAAATAAACAAGGCATATTCCACAGTTATTGTTAAAACTGGTCACGATAACTGACAAGAATTCCCGAGAGCAGCACAATCCAGAAAGCAGCTACTCCAGGTGGCTGTGTGATACTCCAGGTGGCTGTGATATGCCAGGTGACTGTGATACGCCAGGTGGCTCTGTGATACGCCAGGTGGCTGTGATACGCCAGGTGGCTGTGTGATACGCCAGGTGGCTGTGTGATACGCCAGGTGGCTGTGTGATACGCCAGGTGGCTCTGTGATAAGCCGGGAGTTATAAGGAAAGAAGACGATAATGAACGCTATCTTGAGTGTATATGTATATATATATATAATATATATATATATAAAATATATATATATATTTTATAATATATATATATATATATATATAAATAAGAAAGAACACTGCAGCAGGCCTACTGACCCATGCGGAGCAGATCCATGTTCACCCCCCCGGATTAGCCCAGTGACCCACCCAGTCTGGTCACCTCCACTCAAGGAAGGAGCATGGTATCAGACCCAGCAGCACAAGCTAGTCAGGTCCAACTCACACCCACCCACACCCACTCATGTATTTATCTAACCTATTTTTAAAACTACACAACGTTTTAGCCTCAATAACTGTACTCGGGAGTTTGTTCCACTCATCCACAACTCTGTTACCAAAGCAGTGCTTTCCTATATCCTTCCTGAATCTGAATTTTTCCAACTTGAAACCACACACACACACACACACACACACACACACACACACACACACACACACATATGTATATACATATATATGGCGAGTTCACTTAGGTAACGTGTCTCCCGATAGGCGAACGGAGGATCGAGCCTCCACCATATTTTGTATTGAATGAGCCCCTATGGATTTACGGCTTCATGTCTTACTATTACCGCTGCTACTACCACTTCTACTAATACCACTTTTATCACTAAATAAACAGAAAGGTGGACGGGGGGGATGGCTCGAACTGTGATCCCGAGATTAAAATTTCCAGTGTTTTACCGCTGAGCTTCATGGCTTCTAATAGGAAAATTTCATAGAAGGCTCTGCTGTGTCCTGTCTGTACCAGTGGCCACTGTCTGTACCAGTGGCCACTGTCTGTACCAGTGGCCACTGTCTGTACCAGTGGCCACTGTCTGTAACCCAACTGTCCCTTCCCACAGTCAAAGTAGTTTTCACGGTAAATCTATTGTCAGTACCCTCAAAGCCACAATCTGTGAACTCAGTATAAATTGACATTTGTGTACGCCGAGTACTTTATAATTTATTCGGCATTCATCACACTCCCATTCATGCATACCCTATAGACCAGCCAAACTTGCAGTCCGGTGAGAGTGGTGTGTATTAAGGGCCCCCACTACTCTGCTCCACTGTCCAGTTGTAACACCAACTAACTGGGTGAGAGCTTCCCTACCCTGGCCGAGTTAATGTTATGCTTGCACACCTGGCTGGAGGCAGATGCTCACTCAGGCTGGTCAGGTACACTCTTACAGTACTGAAGAATAAAGAGGCACAATACCGCGACTGGAATAGTACATAAATAATCTTCTGCCTATCCTTCATGCTTCTGTGTGACTAATTAATAGTCCAAATCGGACCGAAATGTCGCCATAAGTTTCAACCCGTAGCTCGGTTGGAAGCGCACTCAGCTCACACACTGACTTTTGTGGTTCGATCCTCGGTACGGGTGGAAACATTATGGTGCGTTTCCTTAAGACACCTGCTGTCCTTGTTCATCTAACAGTAAATAGGTACCCGAGTGTTAGCCGGCTGGTGTGTTAGCTGGCTTTCTGTATAGTATGTCACTAGTGTCAGCTAGGTCTATATAAGTTGTACATACTTGTAGAAATAATCTTTATTATTATTATTATTATTATTATTATTATTATTATTATTATTATTATTACTCTCGCTTATTTATTATCTACATACTGGTTAATCTTCGAGTGTAGAAACAACTGTATGATTTCTCTACTCTCTCCGGCTCTTACTCTCTCGCTCTTCACTCTCTCCGGCTCTTCACTCTCTCCGGCTCTTTACTCTCTCCGGCTCTTCACTCTCTCCGGCTTTACTCTCTCCGGCTCTTTACTCTCTCCGGCTCTTCACTCTCTCCGGCTATTTACTCTCTCCGGCTCTTTACTCTCTCCGGCTCTTCACTCTCTCCGGCTATTTACTCTCTCCGGCTCTCTACTCTCTCCGGCTCTTTACTATTCAGCTGATTTATTGCACAACGAACATATTGTAAACACATTGGTGAAGGGAATATACGATTGCTAAAACCTATACACCTTTGGTATTTGTCTTCATTTGTTTGAGGATTGTTCCTTGTCTGGTGACCTGAGTTATGGCCAAGTACGGCAGGACTTTGTGTACATGTGTTCCTAATGTATCCTCAGCACGGTTGTGTATGCTCAACATGGCTCTGTATGCTTGGTTAACACGCCATGTATGCTTGCTCAACACAGGCGTGTATGCTTGCTCAACACAGGCGTGTATGCTTGCTCAACTCGGGTTTATATACTTGCTCAACATGGCTTTGTATGCTTGCTTAAGACGGCCGCGTATGCTTGCTTAACCCGGCCGTATATGCTTGCTTAACACGGTCGTATATGCTTGCTCAACACGGTCGTGTATGCTTGCTCAACATGGCCGTGTATGCTTGCCTAAGACGGCCGCGTATGCTTGCTTAACCCGGCCGTGTATGCTTGCTTAACACGGTCGTATATGCTTGCTCAACACGGTCGTGTATGCTTGCTCAGCACGGTCGTGTATGCTTGCTTAACACGGCCATGTATGCTTGCTCAACACGGGCGTGTATGCTTGCTCAACTCGGGCGTGTATACTTGCTCAACATGGCCGCGTATGCTTGCTTAAGACGGCCGTGTATGCTTGCTTAACACGGTCGTGTATGCTTGCTCAACACGGCCGTGTATGCTTGCTCAACATGGCCGTGTATGCTTCCTTAACATGGCCGTGTATGCTTGCTTAACACGATCGTGTATGCTTTCTCAACACGGCCGCGAGTGCTTCCTCAATACGGCCGTGTATGTTTGCTCAACACGGCCGTGTATGCTTGCTCAACACGGCCGTGTATGCTTGCTCAACACGGCCGTGTATGCTTGCTCAACACGGCCGTGTATGCTTGCTTAACACAGCCGTGTATGCTTGCTCAACACGACCGTGTATGCTTGTTCAAGACGGCTATGTATGCTTGCTCAACACAGCCGTGCATACTTGCTCAACATGGCCGTGTATGCTTGCTTAATACGGCCATGTATGCTTGCTTAACATGGTCGTATATGCTTTCTCAACACGGTCGTGTATGCTTGCTCAACACGGCCGTGTACGTTTGTTCAACACAGCCGTGTATGCTTGTTCAATACGGCCGTGTATGCTTGCTCAACACGGCCGTGTATGCTTGTTCAACACGGCCGTGAATGCTTGCTCAACACAGCCGTGTATGCTTGCTTAGCACGGCCGTGTATGCTTGCTCAACACAGGCGTGTATGCTTGCTCAACACGGCAGTGTATGCTTGCTTAACGGTCGTGTATGCTTGTCAACACGGTCGTGTATGCTTGCTCAACCGGCAGGATTGCTTGCTAACACGGCCGATGTATGCTTGCTAACACGGCGTGTATGCTCTAACACGGTCGTGTATGCTTGCTTAACACGTCCGATGTATGCTTGCTCAACACAGGCCGTGATGCTTGCTCAACCGGTCGTGTATGCTTGCTCAACACAGCCGAATATGCTTGCTTAACACGGCCGAGTATGCTTGCTTAACACGGCCGTGTATGCTTCCTTAACACGGTCGTGGATGCTTGCTCAACACGTCCGAGTATGCTTGCTCAACACGGCCGTGTATGCTTGCTCAACACGGCCGTGTATGCTTGCTCAACACGGCCGTGTATGCTTGCTCAACACGGCCGTGTGTGCTTGTTCAACACGGCCGTGTATGCTTGCTTAACACGGCCGTGTATGCTTGCTCAACATGGCTGTATATGCTTGCTTAACACGGTCGTGTATGCTTGCTCAACGATCGTGTATGCTTGCTCAACACGGCCGTGTATGCTTGCTCAACACGGCCGTGTATGCTTGTTCAACACGGCCGTGTATGCTTGCTCAACACGGCCGAGTATGCTTGCTTAACACGGCCGTGTATGCTTGCTTAACACGGTCGTGTATGCTTGCTCAACACGGCCGTATGTGCTTGCTCAACACGGCCGTGTATGTTTGCTCAAAACGTCCGTGTATGCTTGCTCAACACGTCCGTGTATGCTTGCTCAACACGTCCGTGTATGCTTCCTCAACACGGCCGTGTATGCTTCCTCAACTGGTCGGTGATCCTTGCTCAACACGGCCCTGTATGCTTCCTCAACATGGCCGTGCATACTTTCTCAGCACGGCCGTGTATGCTTGTTCAACACGGCCGCGTGTATGCTTGCTCAACACGGCTGCGTATGCTTCCTCAACACGGCCGCGTATGCTTGCTCAACGTGGCGGTGTATCCTTGCTCAACACGGCCCTGTATGCTTCCTCAACATGGCCGTGCATGCTTTCTCAGCACGTCCGTGTATGCGTGTTCAGCACGGTCGTGTATGCTTGATCAACACGGCCGAGTATGCTTGCTCAACACGGCCGGTATGCTTGCTCAACACGGCCGTGTATGCTTGTTCAACACGGCCGTGTATGCTTGCTCAACACGGCCGAGTATGCTTGCTCAACACGGCCGTGTATACTTGTTCAACACGGCGTTGTACGCTTGCTCAACACGGCTTTGTATGCTTGTTCAACGCTGCCGTGTATGTTGACTAGTATCGCTGGCTACTGGAAGGTCTTAAGAGACGTCACATAATTATGGTGTCAAGGATAACATTATTATAACATGATTACGTGTAATCACTTAATTATTCACATAATACTAGGCTACTGTAGCTTTACTAATTAGTTCTTATCCTCCTGCGGTATTTTGTAATATAATTTTTCAGAGAATCCACCAACCTCATTTTCTCTCCAGTCATTCTCTCTGGAGAGTTAGCTAGATGGTTGACCACTCGGGTTTGGTTTGAAGCCTGTCGACTAGATGAAGGTCATTATTACTGCTGGTCCCTGGTAAATTATCACCAAAAATAAGTCGGTTCTTGGTACGAGGACACATGTGCAACTAAAGCGATATTTTATTGTGGCAATGTTTCGCTCTCCGGGAGCTTTGTCAAGCTTGACGAAGCTCCTGGAAAGCGAAACTGCCACAATAAAATGTCACATAAGTTGGGTATGTGTCCTCTTACTTAACATATTGTCGGCACTTCTACCTTTATTACTAATATAATTGCTGGTTGCGTGGGTCTACACCTGTGTCTACACAGGCCGACACTATCTGCAGTACCCTGAAGCTGCTGTGGTTGGTGCCGCCAGTTTCAGGGAGAACCAGAAGATCAACAAATACAGAGGCGTGGCACCATGTTATGACTTGGCCCTTAAAGATTCGTAGACCCTCGGAACATGGAGCAAGTGTACCCCTCATGTTTCTGAAAGGGTTAGGTAACAAACTCGTCAGGAAAAGCATTTGGTTACCATTTTTTTCCAGTGACTCAGGGTTGTTATTGTTACAAAAAGGCGATATATATAAAGTATAGACATCTCTATTGAATACTCGGTCTCCCCCTCTAGCATTCAGCTTGTTTCTGGTTTTTGTAACAAGAAGTAAGAAAGTACTCTGGTCCAGCCTTTAAAATTATGATAAATTTTAATAGTGCTTTAGGATTGCAACTGATAGGATACTAACGAAATAAAAATTGAGAAGTCTATTAAAACAAAGTTGTCTAGGTGGACATAATCAAAGTAGGTGAATTTGGTATAATTTAGGATATAAGCTCCTACACTTCTCTTGTAGTGCAAAGTTAAATTATGCATACAGTAGTATAGTGCTAAAGGCACAATTCAAATAAGTATGACTTAAATACCCTTCTGGTACGTTGTTATAGAATGTAAAAATAATACTAGCATATACTAGCGTGTGTGTGAGAATGTGTGTATGTGCTCAAAGTTGTTCGTTATGTCTCAGTAAGACTAGACTCGGCTTAGACTTAAATAGTGACTGACTAAACGTCCTCAAATAATCTATCTTCTTAACCAACAAGGCAATCAAAACAGCTTGCTTGAACAATATGACGAACGATTCTCCGAACAATAATATTCGGCAGCACAGGGTCAGGAACAAGAAGACAAAATAACGACCCTAACTGGGGACCATCAGCAGATCCTCCATAAAAGCCATAAAACTCCCTGAGTACTGAATCTAAGTTCAGCATAACCAAATCCCCGACTACGACGGTGCGTCGATGCCACACAAAATAGGTCAGAAGCTTCAGCTTGGGACCTGGGTTGACTTAAAATGCCATTATGACACACAACTTCAGCAAAACGTGAAAAATCACTAAGTCTGAGCAATGCTCTGTGAACAGAGTTACACAGAGTTACAAGAAATAAGTTTCAACTCACCAGCAAAATCATACTCTACCAAAAACAGTCTAAATAACGAACACCCAGAGATGAAAGAGATCCCTGGAGAGATGGAGAGAGAGAGAGGTGTTGGTTGAGCAATGACCACCTGTGGAGAGAGAGCGATTTCTTGACTACAGGCCTTACATCAGGTGATATCACGTGACTCGTACGTGCTACTCCAGCAACTGTGCGAGGTACCGCCTGACACAAACAAGCGAGCGGTAGTTAGCAAGGCAGTTTGAGACGGCAGACATCCTACATAGCTAACCCCACAAGGAAGGTTCCTTGATGCTGGCGAGGGGCTCTTGATCTAGGGAATTGGATCTGTGCTCCAGTTCCCCGAATTAAGCCTGAATGCCTTTCACATCATCCCCCCCCACAGGCGCTGTATAATCCTACGGGTTTAGCGCTTCCTCCTTGATTATATTAATAATAATACATAGCTAAGTCACTTAATAGTATAAAGGAAGAGAGAGTGTGGTAGGTAAGTTTGGGGTGCCAGGTGTAAATGATAATGGGGAGCATTTGATTGAACTTTGTATAGAAAAGGGTTTGGTTATAGGTAATACATATTTTAAGAAGAAGAGGATAAATAAATATACAAGATATGATGTAGGGCGAAATGACAGTAGTTTGTTGGACTATGTATTGGTAGATAAAAGACTGTTGAGTAGACTTCAGGATGTACATGTTTATAGAGGGGCCACAGATATATCAGATCACTTTTAGTTGTAGCTACAGTGAGAGTAAAAGGTAGATGGGATACAAGGACAGTGGAAACAGTAAGTAAGAGAGAAGTGAATATTTATAAACTAAAGGAGGAGGCAGTTAGGGTAAGATATAAACAACTATTGGAGGAGAGATGGGCTAGTGAGAGTATAGGCAATGGGGAAGAAGATGTATGGGGTAAGTTTAAGAATATAGTGTTAGAGTGTTCAGCAAAAGTTTGTGGTTACAGGAAAGTGGGTGCGGGAGGAGAGAAGAGCAATTGATGGAATAATGTAAAGAGAATAGTAAGAGAGAACAAGTTAACATATGAGAGGTTTTTACAAAGTAGAAGTGATGCAAGGATAGAGGAGTATATGGAGAGAAAAAGAAGGTTCAGAGAGTGGTGAAGCAAAGTAATTAGAGAGCAAATGAGAGAATGGGTGAGATGTTATCAACAAATTTTGTTGAAAATAAGAAAAAGCATTGGAGTGAGATTAATAAGTTGAGAAAGCCTAGGGAAAGAATGGATTTGTTAGTTAAAAACAGGAGAGGTGAGTTATTAAATGGAGAGTTAGGTATCGGGAAGATGGAGGGGATATTGTGAGGAATTGTTAAATATTGATGAAGATAGTGAAGCTGTGATTTCGTGTATAGGGCAAGGAGGAATAACACAGGAGTGAGGAAGAACCAGTTGGGAGTGTGGGGGAAGTGCATGGGGCAGTGAGTAGAATGAAAGGGGGTAAAACAGCTGGGATTGATGGGATAAAGATAGAAATGTTAAAAGCAGGTGGGGATATATTTTTGGAGTGGTTGGTGCTATTATTTAATAAATGTATGGAAGAGGGTAAGGTACCTAGGGATTGGCAGAGAGCATGCATAGTTCCTTTGTATAAAGGCAAAAAGGGACAAAAGAGTGTAAAAATTATAGGGGAATAAGTCTGTTGAGTATACCTGGTAAAGTGTATGGTAGAGTTATTATTGAAAGAGTCAAGAGTAAGACAGAGAGCAGGATAGCAGATAAACAAGGAGGCTTTAGGAAGGGTAGTGGGTGTGTGGACCAAGTGTTTGCAGTGAATCATATAGATGAACAGTATTTAGATAAGGGTAAAGAGGTATTTGTGGCATTTATGGATTTGGAAAAGGCATATGATAGGTTGTATAGGAGGTCTCATTGTAGAAGATGTTACAAATGTATGGAATAGAAGGTTGGTTATTGAAAACGGTTAAAAGTCTTTACGAGGATAGTGAGGCTCAGGTTAGAGTATGTAGGCCAAAGGGAAATTATTTCCCAGTAAAAGTAGGCCTAGACAGAGATGTGTGATGTCACCATGGTTGTTCAGTATATTTATAGTTGGAGTTTTAAGAGAAGTGAATGTCCGGGTGTTGGCAAGAGGTGTTTACCTGGAGAGTTTACCTGGAGAGAGTTCCGGGGGTCAACGCCCCCGCGGCCCGGTCTGTGAGTTGTCACAGTTGTTCTTTGCTGATGACACTGTGCTTTTGGAAGATTCTGAAGAGAAGTTGCAATGGTTGGTTGATGAGTTTGGTAGGGTATATAAAGAAGGAAATTGAAAGTGAATATAGGAAAGAGTAAGGTGATGAGAATAACAAAAAAAGTAACGGAAGATTGGATATCAGATTGGAGGGAGAGAGTATGGAGGAGGTGAATGTGTTCAGATATTTGGGAGTGGACGTTTCAGCAGATGAGTCTATGAAGAATGAGGTGAATCATAGAATTGATGAGGAGGAAAAAGGTGAGCGGTGCACTGAGGAGTCTGTGGAGAAGAACTTTATCCATGAAAGCAAAGAGGGGAATGTATGAGAGTAGTTATACCAATGCTCTTCTATGGGTGTGAGGCATGGGTGATGAATGTTGCAGCGAGGAGAAGGCTGGAGGCAGTGGAGATGTCATGTCTGAGGGCAATGTGTGGTGTGAATATACTGCAGAAAATCCATGGTTTGGAGATTAGGAGGAGGTGTGGGATTACCAAAACTATTATTCTGAGGGGTCAGGAGGGGTTATTGATGTGGTTTTGACATGTAGAGAGGATGGAACGAAATAGAGTGACTACGAGAGTGTATAAATCTGTAGTGGAGGGAATGTGGGGTAGGGGTCAGCCTAGGAAAGGTTGGAAGGAGGAGGTAAAGGAGGTTTTGTGTGCGAGGGGCTTGGACTTCCAACAAGGGTGCATGAGCATGTTAGATAGGAGCAGATGGAGAGAAATAGTTTTTAGGACTTGACGTGCTGTTGGAGTGTGGGCAAGGTAACATTTATGAAGGGATTCAGGGAAACTGGCAGGCCGAACTTGATTCCTGGAGATGGGAAGTACACTGCCGGCACTCTGAAGGAGAGGGTGTTAATGTTGCAGTTTTATAACTGTAGTGTAAGCATGCCTTTGGCAAGACAGTGATGGAGTTAATGATGATGAACGTTTTTCTTTTTTGGGCCACCCTGCCTTGGTGGGAAACGGCCGATGTGTTAATAAAAAAAATAAATATTTTCATTTTAGCTATTAATGAAAATAGCAGCAATATAAAATTATATGAAAGATAATATACATCAAATATACATTATATACATTGTGTCCCTTTCAGGGGCACAACAGTTATCCAGAGAGGAAATGCCTGCCGCAATTTGGTCACGCGGCACTCTGCTGGGTGACGCATTTAATGCATTGGCTGTGTGATGATTAAACAAGGTCCGAAAACATTCAGTGACAAATTTAAGGGCGGTTGTAGGGGGAATAAAATATTCAAACTGCTCAGGGAACAAATCGGATTTTTTCACCTGAGGTTCGTCTGCTCACTCCTCTAAGGCTGTGGGTTCCCAGGCAAGTGAGGCTATATTTCAGCAAGCACTTGAACTTCATTTAAAAGGAATTTAGTCTCAGTCACATTATCAAAAAACAATTATGTCAGTACTCGTTGTTACGTTATAGTTTGTAAGAAAGTGACTCCTGACATGGGGCTGTGTCCTCAAGAAAGTGACTCCTGACATGGGGCTGTGTCCTCAAGAAAGTGACTCCTGACACGGGGCTTTGTCCTCAAGAAAGTGACTCCTGACACAGGTTTATATTCTCAAGAAAATGACTTCTGACATTGGTCTGTGTGATAAGATGACCCGTTCACGAGTGTGGAGCTACGTCAGAGAAGGGGAAGTGGAGGGGAGGGGAAGAGTGGAGTGCAGCAAGATGTTGTAGTGTTTAGTGATATATGTTAAGTTGAGTCAGTTGATGTGAGTCAGGTGGGCCACGGCAGCAGGCACCGCTGGCTCACCCTCTCACCACTCACTAAATTCAACGTTAGTGGCAACGGCTGACTAGACACCCAAAAAGTTATTGAGAAAATATTGCAGTCATTTTTAATATATTTTGTAAAAAAAGATGAATATTTTGAAAGCATGGGGTAAAAAATTGCTATTTTTTTCGAGAAAATTGAGATTTTGGGGGAGGCTATTTTTTTTTTAATACTGCAGAAAAATTATTTTCCGTTGAACTGCTGTGGGTGAGACCATGTAGGCACAATTACTCTCCTAACTTTAGTTACGTGTTTAGATTGTTCATAAATATGAGTGGCATTATTTGCATACATATATTTTTTTTATTCGGTTACAGTTTACAATGGAAGATATAGAACCGGAGAGCTTGTTTGTGGACTGTTCTTGATTTTGTTTCCTCTCATGGAGTTGCAACACCAACCTGCTGCCATACTTAAAAGTGACCTAGACGACTCCTGGCCAGCCACCACCGCTGATACTCATCTGTTATCAGCTTATGTGTCCACTGATTGATCACCTCCTATCAAGGCCAGGGGACTGAACACCTCCTATCAAGACTGGGGGACTGAATACCTCCTATCAAGGCTGGGGGACTAAACACCTACTATTAAGACTGAGGGACTAAACACCAGTCACAGGGATGTTAGGAAGTATTTCTTCAGTCGTAGAGTTGTCAGGAAGTGGAATAATGTAGCAAGTGATGTAGTGGAGGCAGAAACCATACATAGCTTTAAGGTGAAGTATGACAAAGCTCAGGGAGCAGAGAGAGAGAGAGAGAGGACCTAGTAGCTATCAGTTAAGAGGCGGAGCCAGGAGCTGAGTCTCAACTCCTGCAACCACAATTAGGAGAGAACAAACACATGCACATACACACAAAACACATGCACGTGCGTGCACGAAACACGCATACGTACATGCACGCACACACACACACACACACACACACACACACACACACACACACACACACACACACACACACACACACCTACAACAGGCCTAGTGTCTAATCGACATGTGCCTAGGACAAAATGGTAACTAACACACTTGCTCATATACAACAGGCCTCACACCCCAACACACACACCACACACACACACACACACACACACACACACACACACACAAAACACACACACACACACACACACACACACACACCTACAACAGGCCTAGTGTCTAATCGACATGTGCCTAGGACAAAATGGTAACTAACAACACACACACACACACACACACACACACACACACACACACACAGCTACACACACACAACAGTGTCGTGGGGGTTTGGAAGGAGATATGATGGATAAGGTAAACTCACTTGTTGGATGGTAACGATATGTATTGTCAGACTGTGGTAAGAAAGGGGGCCCAGCCTGCCGTGTTACTGCCTGCTATATGTCTATCCGTGGAGTGAGGACGAGGCAGAGCGACCCACTCACTCATGCTGCATCCCGTGACGTCATACAGTCACAGGCCTAGGGATCTTCTATATAAACACATGGATGGTTCTATGATACTCAGCTAATCTATACAACACATGTAAGGGGATCAGCAACTATGCTGACAGCTCGGTCATGTTACGTATGTCGTCTCGACATACACTACTATGCTATAGGCTGAACAGGCAGGTGGTTCTGGGCTGATTCTATACAATAACAAAGACATATAACTTAGAACTAATGGATGGTATCATAATGAGTTTTACGTAATGGGTGTTAACGTAATCACTTTAAACGTAATGGGTGTTAACGTAATGAGTTTCATTGTAATGCATTACGATTTATAAGAACAAATCATGGTATAATATAGGATGGAATTGATCGATCGATCTGTATTCATGCACTCTACGGATTCTGAGGAAGAATAAATATATGTACAAGGTGAAGTTAACAGCAAAGGCAATCTGGTGCACACAGAACATTACTGTCAAATTCTCAGAATATGGAGGGAACATGAACACAAAAAAAAAAATTCTGAAAAACTGATCAGGTAATAACAAAACACACAGTTGACAATTTCCTTCATCTCAGTCATCTAATTATACAGACTATGTACATTTAAACCCAATTCTGCGAGGGTAAGGTTTTCGTATGCAGAATGGTTATCATCTTTGGGTGGATTGAACTCTTCTGCGATGGCTAACACATGCCTTGACTGAGGGCGATCTGAACGAGTATCTACAAAAGATACAGCTACATTCACTAGTGACTGTGGAATTACTAACTCTTCTGCTAGGAGTACTCAACTCGACTATTCGATACAGTAATTCTTGGCTCATTACAAGGTCATTAATTAATGGGTGCTGGTGGCTTCACAGTCAGAATAAGATCTTCCTGGAGCAGGAATCAAATCACACCAGAACACAAGGGATCGGTTCTTTCTCACTGGAGGAATGAACAAACTCGGTGGAGTGGATGACTCTCCCCGGTTGAAAAAATAACGCTATAACACGCAATATGAGCAAGGGAGGACGAATCTACTATCTCTCACTGCAAGCACAGGGGAAAAGAAATTAACACGGTCAACAATACTGATATTCAGTCTGAGTCGCACACAGTGACACGAGGTATCAACTATAAAGAAACTTCACTTACAAACGTTAACAACATGTGAAAGTTACTCGAGAAACAACTTCTTACATTGCATGAATTACTGTCAACTAGGATGGGATCACCATCTGGAACACAAGGAACAACAACAACACTCAAGTGAGTACACTAGCCACAGAAACGTCTTTCTGCAACGGCTTGTGGCATCAGCAAGAGTTGGCATAACTCGTTGCAAGTAAAGTTCTTCTCAAAGCGTCCCCTGGGAAGGAACGAGTACTTGAACAAGTCTCCATCGCAGGGATAGTAGTCTCAGCACCCAGGGTTGTCTGAGGTTCCTCTGAAACCCAAGGTAACTTACACTATCCTGCATGCACGATATTGTGGCTGGAGTCCAGACAGGAGTGACAGTATTACTAGTGCCTGGCTGCTCGGCTACGTTAATAAGTAATTCACGGATCTATAGGAACTTAATCTGAACTTCACATTTTGCAGCACTTTAACAAATCTCAGATACAAGCTGTGAGAACAAACACATTGCTCAGGGGCTAGGTATTGTCTTCCAGTCAGTAAGGGAATATTGGTACTGTGGACTGATTCATATTGACTTTGACTGGCATGATACACTAAGTGAACATTCAAAAGTGACTGGGACATCTTCTCAGGAAATTTACTCAGGGACATAAAGGCAAAAAAAAATAAAGAGAATATATGACACAGTAAGCTTAAATGGGAAGAAATTGCTTAACTAATCTGCATAAGTAAATAAAAATTGACAGGTCACACTGTAAGCAAGGAAACTCACACTCACAAAGAAAATACTCAACTGAATAAGCGACACTGAAAATCAAGAGAAATTGTACTTTACTCAAATCTAATTTGCTCAACTTTACTTTAAAATGAGTTAATGGCACAGTGAGTTGTCTTTATTCTCAATGCAATAGGGAAATTCAACAATAAATGATGAATCAATCAAAAATGTTAAAATGGACTCAATAAAGCTTGTGCAAAATTAAAACAAACTGGGAAAGCAATTCACTAAAAATAAAATAAAATGGCACACAAAGAATAAAATATTATGCACAGAAAAGAGCATATGAAACTGCACTGAAATAAACTGTAGCAATATTGCAAATAACAATTGCTAATCAAAAGTACTGCACAACACTACTTAAAATTTCTGCAACAAAAAATTTAAATGGCAACACAATGTTTGCACAAGAATTATTGCAAAATGAGTCAATGTGCAATGATAAAAAAAATTACACACACAAGAAAACACAGTTTACAAGAAAAAAAAATATTATCAAGGAATGAACTGAGTGAACACTTTAACTCTTAATTGCAGCTTAAACAACACTTACTGAACAAACAAAGAATGAATTACTTTAAAAGAAGAACTTAAAAATTGCACTAAGAGTGAATTTGTTTAATGAAATATAAAAATTAATAGGTGCAAAAACACAGAACAAAAGGTTTGAACACTTACAGTGATGCAGAACACAACACATCAATATAAACACAATACTAGAATTTTCTTGGCATGAAACTTGAGGTATGAAAATTTGAAAAATAATTGTCTTGCTTGCACAAAATAATGGCACTATTGTCTGTGGAAATAAGACAAATTAGACACAGGTTAAATGAAAAGAAAATGAACACAAGAATGTTCAACACACAGAGAAAAATAAAATAAAATGGCAAAAATACACAAATGCTGTTAGAAAAATATAACAGACAACACTGAGTTGTGATGCAGAATACAAGGTAATATATTGCTGAATTACTTCACTGCAATACTGTGAACACAAGGTAATTTTGAAGTGTAAACACAAGTTCTATACTGCTTATATGTTGCACACAACAAGGAAAAACACTAAGGTACTTACTTCAAGTATATAAAAAAAAACACAACAGACATAAATTAATCCACGAAAATTAACACTGAATTAAGAAGATCCCCCCAAAAATATTGCAAACAGTATATAATAAACACTGAGTCTAATCAAGAGTTACTGGATGTCACTAAGAAATCACTGGAAACACAAAAAGAAATGTCTCAACACTCGCAAATGTCTATGAAAAATATTATCACTGTAGCGACGCTGGTGAAGAATTAGGTAGATGGTGGAGGATGGTGGCTATCGTCTCATGGCTGGCTCGCTGCTACTCCACACGTGATCATAGAATTTTGCACTTAAATCGACGATGGACCCACACAGGAGGCTTTTAACGATGGCGCCACTGACGAAAAACACACTCTGGCTCTTGATCCCCTATGTGGTCCTTAAAATATGGTGCTAGAACCCGTAATAAGGGTACAAAACAGTGGTAGTGAGTGAGTGAGGCAGGGCGGTGGTGAGACACCGTGTGGTGACTGGACCTCTGGGATGAACGGCATAAGCCTCACTGGGGACACCCTCACTAGGCACGAAAATGTTCTAAGCCAGGCTTGCTTAAAACAAACCCATGAAATACCACAATACCACAGGGATGATAAAGCACTCAGAATGGCTTGGAACTTGAAGCACGAAGTGATGAGGAAGACTGTACCCACGTGGCTTGCTTGAGTACTGGGTTAAGACACTTGGGTTAGTTGCTGGCTGGCTTTGCTTAACCCTTCACACAGAATGGCTTGATAACTTCTCACAATGAGCACAGCAGGGGTGGAAAGCTGGCTTGGCAGGCAAAGCTGGATGGTGTAAGGCTAGGCTGACTGACTCCCCCACCACAGACTGTCTACTGGTTTGGCTTACTTTGCAAACTCGGGTCAACCCCTCGGGAGTGATGCAAATAAGCAGATAAACACTAATACAAGGAGACTGACCAGTGAATTATGTAGAGGCTGGTAGACGCTTGCGGTAACTGGCTGGCTAGATCGAGCATTACCCTTCTCGGTAGGCCCAGCATCACAAGATGGCGACCGGCTTAGTAGAAATTTATCTCCAGAAATCGCTGTAATCGTCAGAATTACAGGCCCTCCGCTGTCACCAATTTGTCGTGGGGGTTAGGAAGGAGATATGATGGATAAGGTAAACTCACTTGTTGGATGGTAACGATATGTATTGGCAGACTGTGGTAAGGAAGGGGGCCCAGCCTGCCGTGTTACTGCCTGCTATATGTCTATCCATGGAGTGAGGACGAGGCAGAGCGACCCACTCACTCATGCTGCATCCCGTGACATCATACAGTCACAGGCCTAGGGATCTTCTATATAAACACATGGATGGTACTATGATACTCAGCTAATCTATACAACACATGTAAGGGGATCAGCAACTATGCTGACAACAGGCCTAGTGTCTAATCGACATGTGCCTAGGACAAAATGGTAACTAACCTCCCATCAAGACTGAGGGACTGAATACCTTCTATCAAAGTCGAGGGATTGAATACCTCTTATCAGTGCTGAGGGACTGAATACCTCTTATGAAAGTTAAGGAAGTGAATATCTCTTATCAAGGCTGAGGGACTGAATACCTCTTATCAAGGTTGAGGGATTGAGTACCTTTTATCAAGGCTGAGGGACTGAATACCTCTTATCAAGGTTGAGGGACTGAGTACCTTTTATCAAGGCTGAGGGATTGAATACCTCTTTTCAAGGCTAAGGGATTTAATAACTTTTATCAAGACTGAGGGACTAAATGTCTCTTATCAAGGCTGAGGGACTGAATACCTCATATGGAGGTTAAGGGACTGAATATCTCTTATCAAGGCTGAGGGACTAAATACCTTTTATCAAGGCTGAGGGACTGAATACCTTTTATCAAGGCTGAGGGACTAAATGTCTCTTATCAAGGCTGAGGGACTGAATATTTCTTATCGAAGACTGAGGGACTGAATACCTCTTATCAAGGCTGAGGGACTAAATGTCTATTATCAAGGCTGAGGGACTGGATACCTCTTATCAAGGCTGAGGGACTGAATACCTTTTATCAAGGTTGAGGGACTGAATACTTCTTATCAAGGCTGAGGGACTGAATATCTTTTATCAAGGCTGATGGACTGAATACCTCTTATCAAGGCTGAGGAAGTGAATACCTTTTATCAAGGTTGAGGAACTGAATACCTCTTATCAAGGCTGAGGGACTTAATACCTTTTATCAAGGCTGATGGACTGAATACAAGGAAACTACTCCTTCGACTGTATATACGGTGCAACTGTTCCCGTCTCATTCTCCTGACTGTATCTGTCTCCCTCCCATTTCCAAGACCCCTGAAGACTGGCTAAAGTGGATCCTCTTACTTCTTGCCCTTTGGGGCCACATACACTTATCCAAATGAAGGGTTCCCTGCGTGTACGAAAGGTCCACGTGACTGGGGCGGCCCTGCGAAAGCACCTAGAAATTTAAAAGTAAGGAATTTGCGATCACGAAAGAGTAATAGAAAGCATATGAGATATACCCAGTGGTTTTAGGCATTTTTGCGAATTTTAGTTTACAAACACAACGTTCTTTTGCCAAACAAGCCAAACATTTTTTTTTTTTGACGCAATAACTTTACCATAAATCCGTCTAGATGCGAAATTAACGTATTTCATTGATGATACTCGGTTTATTAGGTTTGAAACCTATCGATCGACACCATGCCTAACCCTTCTAGGGTAGGGTAGGTGCCTGAGCCCGAGCCTTTAGCTCATAAGACTGTCATTCCCATTCGCCCCCTCGGGGCGGGGATGGCAGAACAGAGAGGCCTAGCTTGTGGCTAGGCCCGGGGACAGTTGGTCCCAAAGATGAGGAGGTACTTGTGCCTCCTCCCATGGGAGACTTAGGTCTCAGACACTCCCTAAAGAGGGAGCCAAGGCCGGGCCACCACTTGGAAAAGGCCCGGGCCGGGAGAATACCGGCTAATCTTTAATAATAATAATAAGAAACCTATCGACAACACATTAGTTATTAAGGTTTCATATCACTTGTTCACTACAAGTTGAAAAATACTGTAATCCTATTTAAAGTGATTAAAGTAAACTCGCAGTGTATACACACTGAGTGATATACACCTCATCATTATTCTGTCTCATCTACTGCAGGTGTTTCCAGTACTGGAAGTCATTAACACGTGTCTTGGAGGAAACTGGAAAATATTTGTGAAAAATATTTTAATTCCTAAAATATGGACCAAAGTATAATTCTGGGAGAAATATGCGCTGAGACAACACACACACACACACACAACACACACACACACACACACAACAAAACACACACACACACACACACACACACACACCACACACACACACACCCCACATACACACAAAGCTCATGGAGAGGGAGAGGAGAGGACCAGTAGCAATCGTGAGAGGGGGGGGGGCAGGGAGCTATGATTAACCCCTGCAACCACAAATAGTGAGTACAACAACACAACACAACACACACACACACACACACACAACAACACACACAACACATACATACAAAACACACACACGCACACGCACATACACACACACACACACACACACACACACACACACACAACACAACACACACACACACAACACAACACAACACACACACACAACCACACACACACATACACAACACACAAACGCCTACACACACACACACCACACACACACACACACACGCACACGCCCCACGCGCGCACGCACACGCACACGCGCACGCGCACGCACATGCACGCACACGCACACACACACAACACCACACACACACACACACACACACACACACGCACACGCACAAGCACACGCACAAGCAAACACAAACACAAACACACACACACACACAACACACACACACACACACACCACACACAACCCCACACACCCACACACACACCACACACACATAAGGAGACACCCGTAGAGCCAGAAATGAATATGCACAGATAAGAAGGGAGACCCAACGACAATATGAAACGACATACCAGCGAAAGCCAAATCTTACCAAAGCTGTTATACACCACATCAGAAGGACAACAACCGTCAAGGACCATTTAATCAGGCTAAGGAAAAGGAGAGACAACAAAAATGACCGTGAAGTATGTGAGGAACTCAACAAGAGATTCAAAAAGTGTTCACAGAGGAGACGAAGGGGCCCCAAAAAGAGGGAGAGGTGGGGTACACCCCCCAAGTGCTGACACAGTACACACAACCGAGGAAGAAGTGAAGAGGCTTCTGAGTGAGCTAGTACCTCAAAGGCAAGGGGCTGGATAAATCTCTCCATGGGTCCTAAAGAGAGGGAGCAGAGGCGCTATGTTTTACCCAACAACAATATTCAATACATCTTATCGAAACAGGGAGATTGCCTGAGGCATGGAAGAAGCAAATGTAGTCCCAATCTTTAAAAAATGAGACAGACATGAAGCACTAAACTACAGACCAATGTCACTGACATGTATAATATGCAAAGTCATGGAGAAGATTATCAGAGAAGAGTGGTGGAACACCCGAAAGGAATGATCTCATCAACAGCAGCCAACAGGGTTTCAGGGACGGGAAATCCTGTGTCACAAACCTACTAGAGTTCTAGACATGGTGACAGTAGTAAGACAAGAGAGAGAGGGTAGGTGGATTGCATTGTTGTTGGGCTGCAAAAAGGCGTTTGACACAGTTCCACACAAGAGATAGTACAAAAACTGGAGGACCAAGCAGGGGTAAAAAGGGAAGGCACCACAATGGATCAGGGAATGCTTGTCAGGAAGACAGCAGCGGTCATGGTACTTGGCCCAGGTGTCAGATTGGGCGCCTTGGACCAGCGGGGTCCCACAGGGTCACCCTAGGACCAGTGCTGTTTCTTGTATTTGTGAACTACATGACGGAAGGAATAGACTCTGAGGGTGTCCCTGTTTGCAGATGACGTGAAGTTGATGAAAGAATTCATTCGATCGAAGACCAGGCAGAACTACAAAGGGATCTGGACAGGCTGCAGACCTGGTTCAGCAATTGGCTCCTGGGAAATTTAACCCCACTAAGTGTAAAGTCATGAAGATTGGAGAAGACAAAGAAGGGCCCCAGACGGGGTACAGTCTAGGGGGCCAGAGACTACAAACCTCACTCAAGGAAAAAAATCTTGGGGTGAGTATAACACCCAGGCACATCTCCTGAAGCGCACATCAACCAAATAACTGCTGCAGCATTTTGGGTGGCTAGCAAAACCCCAGAACAGCATTCCGACATCTTAATAAGGAATCGTTCAGGCCCTGTACACCGTGTATGGGTTAGGCCCATATTGGAGTATGCGGCACCAGTTTGGAACCCACACCTAGCCAAGCACGTAAAGAAACTAGGGGAAGTGCAAAGGGTTGCAACAAGACTAGTCCCAGAGCTATGGGTATGTCCCCACGAGGAGAGGTTAAGGAAATCGACCGGACGACACTGGAGGACAGGAGAGATAGGGGGACATGATAATGATATACAAAATACTGAAAGGAATTGACAAGGTGGACAAAGACAGGATGTTCCAGAGATGGGGACACAGCAGCAAGGGGACCACTTGGGAAGTTGAAGAGACAGATGAATCACAGGGATGTTAGGAAGTATTTTTTCAGCCACAGAGTAGTCAGGAAGTTAAATAGTTTGGGAAGCGATGTAGTGGAGGTAGGATCCATACATATCTTTAAGCAGAGGTATGATAAAGCTCACGGTTCAGGGGGAGTGACCTAGTGGCGATCAGTGAAGAGGCGGGGCCAGGAGCTTGGACTCAACCCCTGCAACGTCAACTAGGTGAGTACACACACACACACACAGTTTGGAACCCACACCTAGCCAAGCACGTAAAGAAACTAGAAAAGTGCAAAGGGTTGCAACAAGACTAGTTCCAGAGCTATGGGGTATGTCCTACGAGGAGAGGTTAAGGGAAATCGACCGGACGACACTGGAGGACAGGAGAGATAGGGGGACATGATAATGATATACAAAATACGAAAGGAATTGACAAGGTGGACAAAGACGGGTGTTCCAGAGATTGGACACAGTAACAAGAGAACACAGTTGGAAGTTGAAGACACAGATGAATCACAGGGATGTTAGGAAGTATTTCTTCAGCCACAGAGTAGTCAGGAATAGTTTGGGAAGCGATGTAGTGGAGGCAGGATCCATACATACTTTAAGCAGAGGTATGATAAAGCTCACGGTTCAGGGAGAGTGACCTAGTAGCGACCAGTGAAGAGGCGGGTTCAGGACTCGGACCGATCCCTGCAAACCTCAACAGGTGAGTACAACTAGGTGAGTACACACACACACAGACACAAAACACAATGAAGGTATGTTATATGCAGAGATTCTAACACCAACTGCAGTAGCAAGGGACAGCTGGTCATGAAAAACAGTTCACTGAGAATAGAAGTTCAGATATACAGGGACTGAAGGCAAGAACAAGTCAATGGAAGGAAATAAAATGCCTCAGAGGGAAACAGATGGAGACTCAGTGGGAGGAGGAAGGGCGAGGTCAGTTTTTGTTACGGGGTTCAAGAAGCCAAGGGGACAACTTGAAGAAAAAAAACAGAGAGAAAAAAATTATTGAAGGCATCATGAAAACAATAGGTAGGGGATATGACCCAGGTGACAAATTTTCAGAGAATTGGGTTGTTTGCGAGTGGAAGGATACGGCCTCTCAGAGTAACTTTCAAGGAAGAATCAGTTCGAACCAGGGTTCTGCAAGGAAAGCAAGACTGAGGGACAAAAAGGGGTACCAGAGAGTATACCTCGACCGCGACAAACACAAGAAGAAAGGACTACACTGAAAGAGAGGGTACAGAGACGCAAGGAGGAACGAGAGGCAATGACGAAAATGAGCAGGACCCAGACACAGGAGGAAGGGCAAACACACCCCAAAGAATCTCCCACCAAAAGACTCCAACCGCGACATTCCCAACGCAACTGAGCAACCTATACTACAACCCACTCACTGTTCCCTCTGCCACCCCAACCCCATATCACAAACCTCACCCCAACAGCTGTCCCTTATGGGCAATTCTGACCCCACCCCCATCATCACAAACCCCACCTACACCACAGCCTCATATAGGCCCCCACCAAGGCTCTCGCTCCCCCAACCCCATATTCTTGCATGACCACAATGATAGAAAAGAAACTGAAAGTTTGGTACACAAACGCGGATGGAATAACGAATAAACAATGAGGAGTGGAACGAAGAATCAGTGAAAAATCCCAGACATCATAGCAGTCACAGAAACAAAACTGAACTCGCTGAGACAAAACATACACATTCTTCCCAATGGATATCATATCCTGAGGAAAGATAGAAGAGTAGAGGGGGAGGAGGGGTTGCAGCACTGTTCCTAAAACACCGATGGGGATTTGAGAATGGAAGGCAATGGACATGATTGAGAAAGAGACACAGTTGTAGGTAACAATTCAGTCCGGAGAACCTAAAGTAGTCATTGGAGTGGATGTAGAACCCACCACAGAACTGCAGGAGGCCAGAGAGGAGTACGAAGAAACAAACAGGGTGATGTGGACACACTGGCTGAGGTGGCAAGAAAGTTCACTCGAGCAGAGCAAAGTTACTTGTAATGGGCGATTTCAACCACAGGGAGAATCGACTGGGAAAACTGAGCACATGGGGGTCCCACCGAAACATGAGAGCCAAGAGATGGATGTGGTACTTGAAAACCTCATGCATCAACTGTCAGGGACACAACCAGAGAGAGAGGTATATGAGCAGCAAGACTGGTCTTGGAGTTCACCCCTGAGCAGTTCACACACATTTGAGGACTTCACTTACGAGAGGCCCCTTGGAACTAGCGATCATGTGGTGCTGAGTTTTGATTATATAGTAGAGTTACAAGTGGAGAAGGTAACAGAGAACTGAAGGGGTCAGGCCAAACTATAAAAGGGGGGACTACACAGGTATGAGAATCTTCCTGCAGGAGGTTCAGTGGGACAGAGAAATGGTAGAAAATCAGTAAACGAGATGATGGAATATGTGGCAACAAAGTGCAAGGAGGCAGAGGAAAGTTTTGTTCCCAAGGGAAACAGAAATAATAGGAAGACCAAAACGAGTCCTTGGTTTACCCGAAGGTGTAGGGAGGCAAAAACTAAGTGCAACAGAGAATGGAAAAGGTACAGGAGGCATAGGACCCAGGAAAACAAGGAGATAGTATGAAGAGCCAGAAACGAGTATGCACAGATAAGGAGGGAGGCCCACGCGACAGTATGAAAACGACGTAGCATCGAAAGTCAAATCTGACCCGAAACTGCTGTATAGCCACATTAGGAGGAAGACAACATCAAGGACCAGGTGATAAGGCTGAGGAAAGAAGGTGGAGAACTCACAAGAAACAATCAAGAGGTATGTGAGGAGTCAAACACGAGATTTAAGGAAGTATTTACAGTAGAGTCAGGAAGGACTCTGGGGGACAGACCAGATGGGGACAACCAGCAAGGAATACACCAACAAGTGTGGACGACATACATACAGATGAGTAGGGGTGAAGAAAACTGCTAAGGGACATCGATACCTCAAGGCAATGGGACCGGACAACATCTCCCCGTGGGTCCTTAGAGAGGGAGCAGATATGTTGTGCGTGCCACTTACGACAATCTTCAACACGTCCCTGGAACTGGGCAACTACCTGAGGTATGGAAGACGGCAAATGTAGTTCCCATTTTAAAAAAGGAGACAGAAAAGAGGCACTAAACTATAGACCTGTGTCATTGACGTGTATAGTATGCAAAATTATGGAGAAGATTATCAGGAGGAGAGTGGTGGAGCACCTGGAACGGAACAGAGTATAAATGCCAACCAGCACGGATTCATGGAAGGCAAATCCTGTGTCACAAACCTTCTGGAGTTTTATGATAAAAATAACAGAAGTAAGACACGAGAGAGAGGGGTGGGTTGATTGCATCTTCTTGGACTGCAAGAAGCCTTTGACACAGTTCCTCATAAGAGATTAGTGCAGAAGACTAGAGCATAGGCTCATATAACAGAAAGGGCACTGCAATGGATCAGAGAATACCTGACAGGGAGACAACAACGAGTCATGGTACGTAATGATGTATCACAGTGGGCACCTGTGACGAGCGGGGTCCCACAGGGGTCGATCCTAGGACCAGTGCTATTTTTGGTATATGTGAACGACATGATGGAAGGGTTAGACTCAGAAGTGTCCCTGTTTGAGATGATGTGAAGTTAATGAGGAGAATTAAATCTGATGAGGACCAGGCAGGACTTCAAAGAGACCTGGACAGACTGGACACCTGGTCCAGCAAATGGCTTCTCGAATTTAATCTGTCAAATGCAAAGTCATGAAGATAGGGGAAGGGCACAGAAGACCACAGACTGAGTATAGGCTAGGTGGCCAAAGACTGCAAACCTCACTCAAGGAGAAATGATCTTGGGGTGAGTATAACACCGAGCATGTCTCCGGAAGCACACATCAACCAGATAACTGCTGCAGCATATGGGCGCCTGGCAAACCTGAGAACAGCATTCCGATACCTTAGTAAGGAATCGTTCAAGACACTGTACAACCGTGTATGTCAGGTCCATACTGGATATGCAGCACCTGTTTGGAACCCGCACTTGATAAAGCACGTCAAGAAACAGAGAAAGTACAAAGGTTTGCGACAAGGTTAGTTCCAGAGCTAAGGGAATGTCCTATGAAGAAAGATTAAGGGAATCGGCCTGACGACACTGGAGGACAGGAGGGTCAGGGGAGACATGATAACGACATATAAAATACTGCGTGGAATAGACAAGGTGGACAAAGACAGGATGTTCCAAGGAGGGGACACAGAAACAAGAGGCCACAATTGGAAGTTGAAGACACAAATGAGTCAGAGAGATAGTAGGAAGTATTTCTTCAGTCATAGAGTTGTAAGGCAGTGGAAGAGCCTAGAAAATGACGTAGTGGAGGCAGGAACCATACACAGTTTTAAGACGAGGTTTGATAAAGCTCATGGAGCGGGGAGAGAGAGGGCCCAGTAGCAACCGGTGAAGAGGCGGAGCCAGGAGCTAAGACTCGACCCCTGCAACCACAAATAGGTGAGTACAAATAGGTGAGTACACACACAAGGACCCTGAGGCACTGCCTACCACACACACACACACACAAGGGCCCTGAGGCACTGCCTACCACACACACACACACACACACAAGGGCCCTGAGGCACTCTACCACACACACACACACACAAGGGCCCTGAGGCACTGCCTACCACACACACACACACACATTGGTGACCCATATAACTTCCACACTCACTCACGGACGTTACTTGCTACTTTCTTACTTGTAGTAGTAGTAGTAGTAGTAGTAGTAGTAGTAGTAGTAGTAGTGAGAAGAGCTAAACCCATAGGGGTCACACAGAGCTTGGGGAATAATAAGAAAAAATCATATTTATTCTAAAGAAAAGATAGCTCTAAGTCCTCAGATCAAGAGCCCCTCATTAGAATCAAGTACCCCTCAAGGGTAGGTCCTTGACGCTGGTGAGGGGCTCTTGATCTAGGGAATTGGATCTGTGCTCCAGTTCCCTGAATTATGACTCAATACCTTCCATTCCCCCCCCACAGGCGCTGTATAATCCCTACGGGCTTAGCGCTCCCCATTATAACAATAATAGTGACAATTAGTGTGAACACAGGTAAGACAATCAGTGTGAGCACAGGTAAGACAATCAGTGTGAACACATGTAAGACAATCAGTGTGAACACAGGTAAGACAAGGTTCGTTGTATATGATCTCAGGTGTTCAGTGAGACGTAGGTACATTTAGTTGTAGCAGGTGAGCGGTGTAACACCTAACTACTAGGTGATGATGCTAGGTCCTAGCATCTCCTGAGGCTACCAGCTTCACTGGTTGAAAAACCACGTTACTGGGCAGTTTAACAACCTGTTAACCCCACCTCCGTCCCTACCACCCAACCAGTTTTAATGTGTATTTGTGAGAGAATAAGATGAACACCACCCCACCTCCTGCACCTCGTTCCCTTCCCCAAATCATCTCCCCCCGACCTTCAGTTGCACCTCATTCCCGCCCCAAATCATTTCCCCCTCACCTTCAGCTTCACCTCACCCCCCCCTCTTGCACCTCATCTCCACCTCCTGCACCTCATTCCCGCCCCGAAATCATCTTCCCCTCCTGCACCTCCACCTCCTGGATTATCTCTACAAGTATTCCAGGGCCCAGGAGACTGTGTTCTCTCCTTTCACTAGGAGAAAGTTTAGAGTGTGGAGAGAGAGAGAGGCCCACCCAAATCACCAAGCAACACACCCCAGGCAGGGCCAGGCGTGTGGATAAGTCTCCTAACACCTGCTCCACCTGTTCACCTAAAAGTAAATAGGATCCTCTGTGTTAGTTGACTGGTGTGGACAGCATCCTAAAGGATACGTACTAATGAAAATACTAAATACAATGACTCGACAAGAACTGACCCTTATTTATAAGGACAAATAAAGAGGTTATTACATGCACACACAAACATTCCACGGGAAGCCATGTTGAACTCAGAATAATACAGAGAAGTACAGAAGCGACTCAGATACGTCCAGCTGAGAAAGTCTTAAGAAGATCAAAGAAAGAGAGAGAGAACACAAGAAACCACAGAGACTAAAGGACTCAACGTGACAACGATACAAGAGGGATACAAAGTCATTCTGGAAATTAGTAAAAACTCTAAATACTTTTCCACACGAGCAAAATCCACGTGAAAAATCCACCTCCACTATTGATCCTCTACTCGAAGAAGATTCATACACAGATTACAACAAAAAACTGACCGAAATCTGGAACAGAATGACTCAGGAAATCCAAATACCACGACTGTAAACAAACCATGGAACGGGAAGAGTTTGAACTCGCGGCGGGTCTTAAAACTCCCGGCCAGTGCGTAAGCCACTAACCCAGTGGCTTACGCACTGGTATATTTATACATTTTAGGGTTTAAATCACACCCGTTCCATGGATTTTTTTTTGTAAGAAGAGACTGATTCAATGTTTAGTAATAAAATCAACAGTGAGAGTATACCTTGAGGATATTCTGGGGGTCAAAGCCCCCGCGGCCCGGTGATTAACCAGGCCTGGCGGTGAATCAGGGCCTGATCAACCAGGCTGTTGCTGCTGGCCATCCCAACAAATCATACATAACAATCCTCACATATTTGTTGTAACAAGAAAACACAGGAAAAAGAGCACAAGTGCACCCAATGTAACATTTTCTTGTGGCAACGTTCCGCTCTGCAGGAGCCTAACCAAGCCATCACTTCAACAAAGCTCCTGGAGAGCGAAACGTTGCCACAATAAAATGCCACATTAGTTACACTTGTGCTCATTTACGTCACATTTTGAGGGTAACTGTAGCAATATTATCACAAGACACGTTTATGCCAGTAAGAAACATCATGATGAGAGATCAAGACGCAGTAGTCCGTTATTCTTACGTACGATACTTAATTATGTACGTGACCATAACTCTACTGACTGTTAATATCTATAGACTTCCAAAAAGATATAAACAGCAGGAATTTGGTGTTTGTAAACAAATGCAAAGTACCACGATAATATACACTTGGAAGGTCCTGGAAGGATTAGTGCCAAACTTGCACACTGAAATCACTCCCTATGTAAGCAACAAACTCGGCGGGAGATGCAACATTCCCCCGATGAAAAGCAGAGGTGCCGCGAGTACACTGAGAGACTATACAGTAAGTGTTAGGGGCCCAAGACTGTTCAACTGCCTTCCAGCATACATAAGGGGGATTACCAATAGACTCCTGGCTGTCTTCAAGACCCTTGACTGTCTTGTCTTCAAGATCCCTGGCTGTCTTCAAGACCCCCAGCTGTCTTCAAGACCCCTGGCTGTCTTTAAGGCCCTTGGCTGTCTTCAAGACCCCTGGCTGTCTTCAAGACCCTGGTTGTCTTCAAGACTCTGGCTGTCTTCAAGACCCCTGGTTGTCTTCAAGGCCCCTGGCTGTCTTCAAGACCCCTGGCTGTCTTTAAGGCCCTTGGCTGTCTTCAAGACCCTTGGCTGTCTTCAAGACCCCTGGCTGTCTTCAAGGCCCCTGGCTGTCTTCAAGACCCCTGGCTGTCTTCAAGGCCCCTGGCTGTCTTCAAGACCCTTGGCTGTCTTTAAGGCCCTTGGCTGTCTTCAAGACACTTGGCTGTCTTCAAGACCCCTGGCTGTCTTCAAGGCCCCTGGCTGTCTTCAAGACCCCTGGCTGTCTTCAAGACCCCTGGATGTCTTTAAGGCCCTTGGCTGTCTGCAAGACCCCTGACTGTCTTCAAGACCCCTGGCTGTCTTCAAGACCCCTGGCTGTCTTCAAGGCCCCTGGCTGTCTTCAAGACCCCTGGCTGTCTTCAAGACACCTGGCTGTCTTCAAGACCCCTGGCTGTCTTCAAGACCCCTGGTTGTCTTCAAGACCCCTGGCTGTCTTCAAGACCCCTGGCTGTCTTCAAGACCCCTGGCTGTCTTCAAAACCCCTGGCTGTCTTCAAGACCCCTGGCTGTCTTCAAGACCCCTGGCTGTCTTCAAGACCCCTGGCTGTCTTCAAGACCCCTGGCTGTCTTCAAGAAGGTACTGGACAGGCACCTAAAGTCAGTACCTGACCAACCGGGCTGTGGTTTGTACGTCAGTTTGCGTGCGGTCAGGAGTAACAGCCTGGTTGATCAGACATTGATCCACCATGAGGCCTGGTCTCAGACCAAGTCGCGGGGGCGTTGACCCCCGAAACCCTCTACAGGTAAACTCCAGGTAAATCATTAGTAGGAGCAGCCAGTGTTGGGACGAGGAGGAGGAGGAGCAGTGGTGTCCCGTAGCTGGGTTGGTAGCGCACTCAGTTTACACATTCAGATTCGTGGTTCGATCCCCGGTACGGGTAGAAACATTGGGATATGTTTCCTTAAGACACCTGCTATGACTTTACCTAGCAGTAAGTAGGTACATGGGTGTTAGTCACCTTACACCTGCTGTCACTGTTTACCTAGCAATAAGTAGGTACATGGGTGTTAGTCACCTTACACCTGCTGTCACTGTTTACCTAGCAATAAGTAGGTACATGGGTGTTAGTCACCTTACACCTGCCGTCCCTGTTCACCTAGCAGTAAGTAGGTACCTAGGTGTTAGCCCATTAGTGTGGGTCGCGTCCTGAGGACAAAATTAACCTAAGTTGCGGGAAATGCTCTACATAACCAGGAACTTTCTATATAGTATGTCATAGGTGTCAGCTATGGTCTGTATAAGTTGTATCATGTACTACTTGTGTGGAAATAAAGATTATTATTATTATTAAAGTGAGATTCTTGAGGTCAACTGCAGGAAAAGTATGCAAATGGGCATTCAATTTCAAACGAATAGAACACAGAGAATAGAAGAAAAATTGACTAAAATCTATTATTAGTAAAGTACAGACTTCAGTAGCCCAAGGCACGACCCTGGCACCTTCACTGTTGATAAATTACTCCATCAATCTTATCAAGATTGATGGAGTAATTTACATCGACTCTAGGCTGAGGGACTGATCATTCTCTAGCTCTTTCTGATCCTCACAATTCTCCTTTGTATCTGACTGATGAAGCCAATGGTTGGAGAAACGTGTATCTAATTTATCAAGCTATCGGTTCTCTGGACCATTTATCAACACCTCCACTGTTTCTCATCTTCGGTAGAAGGTTGTCTGGAACAAGTATGGAAGCCGTCACCAGGCTGTGATGCAAGTGGACCAGCTAGATGCCAACAACAACAGCCTGGTTGACCACTTAACCAAGCGAACTCTCAATACATCTTTGGGAACACAACTTGATATATCATCATGAGATACGAGTCATCTCACTCTACCCACAGCATCACTGGAGAGACTTACAACCAACCATCGGATGACACAACTGATTACCTCGTTATAACGCTATTCACTGTATGTTGAACACCACTTGTAAAGTGAATGTTGAACAACACTTGTAAAGTGAATGTTGAACACTTGTAAAGTGAATGTTGAACACTTGTAAAGTGAATGTTGAACACTTGTAAAGTGAATGTTCAACACCACTTGTAAAGTGAATGTTGAACACCACTTGTAAAGTGAATGTTGAACACTACTTGTAAAGTGAATGTTGAACACTTGTAAAGTGAATGTTGAACACCACTTGTAAAGTGAATGTTGAACAACACTTGTAAAGTGAATGTTGAACACTTGTAAAGTGAATGTTGAACACCACTTGTAAAGTGAATGTTGAACACTTGTAAAGTGAATGTTGAACACCACTTGTAAAGTGAATGTTGAACAACACTTGTAAAGTGAATGTTGAACACTTGTAAAGTGAATGTTGAACACCACTTGTAAAGTGAATGTTGAACACTTGTAAAGTGAATGTTGAACACTTGTAAAGTGAATGTTGAACAACACTTGTAAAGTGAATGTTGAACACTTGTAAAGTGAATGTTGAACACCACTTGTAAAGTGAATGTTGAACAACACTTGTAAAGTGAATGTTGAACACTTGTAAAGTGAATGTTGAACACCACTTGTAAAGTGAATGTTGAACACCACTTGTAAAGTGAATGTTGAACACCACTTGTAAAGTGAATGTTGAACACCACTTGTAAAGTGAATGTTGAACACTTGTAAAGTGAATGTTGAACACCACTTGTAAAGTGAATGTTGAACACCACTTGTAAAGTGAATGTTGAACACCACTTGTAAAGTGAATGTTGAACACCACTTGTAAAGTGAATGTTGAACACCACTTGTAAAGTGAATGTTGAACAACACTTGTAAAGTGAATGTTGAACAACACTTGTAAAGTGAATGTTGAACACTTGCAAAGTGAATGTTGAACAACACTTGTAAAGTGAATGTTGAACACTTGTAAAGTGAATGTTGAACACCACTTGTAAAGTGAATGTTGAACACCACTTGTAAAGTGAATGTTGAACACCACTTGTAAAGTGAATGTTGAACACTTGTAAAGTGAATGTTGAACACTTGTAAAGTGAATGTTGAACACCACTTGTAAAGTGAATGTTGAACACTTGTAAAGTGAATGTTGAACACCACTTGTAAAGTGAATGTTGAACACTTGTAAAGTGAATGTTGAACACTTGTAAAGTGAATGTTGAACACTTGCAAAGTGAATGTTGAACACCACTTGTAAAGTGAATGTTGAACACTTGTAAAGTGAATGTTGAACACTTGTAAAGTGAATGTTGAACACCACTTGTAAAGTGAATGTTGAACACCACTTGTAAAGTGAATGTTGAACACTTGTAAAGTGAATGTTGAACACCACTTGTAAAGTGAATGTTGAACACCACTTGTAAAGTGAATGTTGAACACCACTTGTAAAGTGAATGTTGAACACTTGTAAAGTGAATGTTGAACACCACTTGTAAAGTGAATGTTGAACACTTGTAAAGTGAATGTTGAACACCACTTGTAAAGTGAATGTTGAACACTTGTAAAGTGAATGTTGAACACCACTTGTAAAGTGAATGTTGAACACTTGTAAAGTGAATGTTGAACACCACTTGTAAAGTGAATGTTGAACATTAAAATGGTATAAAATACCATAGGACCTTATAAGAGAACTTACTGTATATATAGGACCTTATAAGAGAACTTACTGTATATACAGGACCTTATAAGAGAACTTACTGTATATATAGGACCTTATAAGAGAACTTACTGTATATACAGGACCTTATAAGAGAACTTACTGTATATACAGGACCTTATAAGAGAACTTACTGTATATACAGGACCTTATAAGAGAACTTACTGTATATATAGGACCTTATAAGAGAACTTACTGTATATACAGGACCTTATAAGAGAACTTACTGTATATACAGGACCTTATAAGAGAACTTACTGTATATATAGGACCTTATAAGAGAACTTACTGTATATACAGGACCTTATAAGAGAACTTACTGTATATACAGGACCTTATAAGAGAACTTACTGTATATACAGGACCTTATAAGAGAACTTACTGTATATACAGGACCTTATAAGAGAACTTACTGTATATACAGGACCTTATAAGAGAACTTACTGTATATACAGGACCTTATAAGAGAACTTACTGTATATATAGGACCTTATAAGAGAACTTACTGTATATACAGAATCTTTAAATAAGAGTTTACTGTGTTAATACCTGTGGCACTTTCATCCGTGTAAAAACGCGCGAAACGTCACTGGAGTGCCATGCGTTAGGTATATACGAAAATATATGTTGGTATATATTAACCTGACATGACAACATTTAAAAACTGCCACAAAATTTCGGGTTTGGAGAAATACACGAAAGGTTATTCGTGTGTAACCGGTTGGTATATTAGCAAGTGTATATACACTGATGTGTATCCCTCAGTGTATATACATAGGTCTGTGTTCCTTAGTTTACCTACACTGAGAAGGGAATATCTGTGTATATACACTGGGAAGTGTATATATCTAAGGGGATATACACTATTCTAGATAAGTATCTCTCACTTCACGTACACTGAGAAAAGAATATCTGTGTATATACACTGGGAAGTGTATATATCTAAGGGGATATACACTATTCTAGATAAGTATCTCTCACTTCACGTACACTGAGAAAAGAATATCTGTGTATATACACTGGGAAGTGTATATATCTAAGGGGATATACACTATTCTAGATAAGTATCTCTCACTTCACGTACACTGAGAGATATACACGGATAATTTCCCTAAATTACTATTATAAGTATTATTCCTGACTGGTGGTGCACAGGTGATTCGTAACCTTAACGACCCTCGTGTAGTCGACAACCTCTTAACCTGACAACGTTAACCACTTGTATAGCTAAAATTAGCAGTTTTCGCCCTTATGGAGTATACAGAATTATCCACACTGTTGAATATACAGGGTAAAAGGTCTTATCCTTAGTACATTTACAAGATAGCAGGTGTTATCCTACCTCACCTAATTATGTGAGGTTACTCCCCCTCCCCAGGATGCCACTCACAATAGTCGATGACTCACGAAATAGTAATGACACGATTGCAAACAAACCATACCACGGTGGGGATAGAACCCGCGGTCAGAGAATCTCAAAACTCCAGACCGTCGTGTTAGCCACTAGACCAGCTAGCCACAATAAGATTCGTCCAACTAGGTATATTTCTACACCATAGGAAGGTTAGCATAGGCCACCACTGTAACCACAGATGCAAGTTTTTACAGACGAATCTCCAGCTAGCGTGGCCGTGACGAACTCTAGCTCAAGTCCCCTCAATGCCGTCAACATGACTCACGAAATCGTAATGACACGATTGCAAACAAACCATACCACGGGCGGGATTTGAACCCGTGGTTAAAGAGTCTCAAAACTTACTGTGGCTAGCTGGTCCAGTGGCAAACGTGACAGTCTGGAGTTTTGAGACTCTCTGACCGCGGGTTCAATCCCGCCAGTGGTAGGTATCTACTTATTGCTAGGTGAGCAGAGGCCACAGGTAAAAGTTACCTGTTTCTTATTCGGTGATAAGGTGAGAGGAGACTTCGCCTGAGACATGCCAGTGACCTTGCTGATTGCCTGGTCAACCAGGTTGTTGCTGCTGGTGGCTTATTGGCTCACATATCTATCACAGACTGGTTGACCTGGCAACTGGTGGGGTTACCTATATAGTTTCTTCCTGAAGGCGTCTACACTTATTCCAGCAGTATTACTGATATCTGCTGGTAGCAGGTTGATATCTGCTGGTAGCAGGTTGATATCTGCTGGTAGCAGGTTGATATCTGCTGGTAGCAGGTTGATATCTGTTGGTAGCAGGTTGATATCTGCTGGCAGCAGGTTGATATCTGCTGGCAGCAGGTTGATATCTGCTGGTAGCAGGTTGATATCTGCTGGTAGCAGGTTGATATCTGCTGGTAGCAGGTTGATATCTGCTGGTAGCAGGTTGATATCTGTTGGCAGCAGGTTGATATCTGCTGGCAGCAGGTTGATATCTGCTGGTAGCAGGTTGATATCTGCTGGTAGCAGGTTGATATCTGCTGAATAGTCTGGGACTACTGATGTTGATACATGGTTCTCTTATTGTGCCTATGGTGCCCCTATTTTGCACTGGGTCAATTTTACACTTCCTCCCATATTTCTCACTCCAGTATGTTGTTATGGTAGTGTAGATCATATCTCTCACTCCAGTATGTTGTTATGGTAGTGTGGATCATATCTCTCACTCCAGTATGTTGTTATGGTAGTGTAGATCATATCTCTCACTCCAGTATGTTGCTATGGTAGTGTAGATCATATCTCTCACTCCAGTATGTTGTTATGGTAGTGTAGATCATATCTCTCACTCCAGTAAGTTGTTATGGTAGTGTGGATCATATCTCTCACTCCAGTATGTTGTTATGGTAGTGTAGATCATATCTCTCACTCCAGTATGTTGTTATGGTAGTGTAGATCATATCTCTCACTCCAGTATGTTGTTATGGTAGTGTAGATCATATCTCTCACTCCAGTATGTTGTTATGGTAGTGTAGATCATATCTCTCACTCCAGTATGTTGTTATGGTAGTGTAGATCATATCTCTCACTCCAGTATGTTGTTATGGTAGTGTAGATCATATCTCTCACTCCAGTATGTTGTTATGGTAGTGTGGATCATATCTCTCACTCCAGTATGTTGTTATGGTAGTGTAGATCATATCTCTCACTCCAGTATGTTGTTATGGCAGTGTGGATCATATCTCTCACTCCAGTATGTTGTTATGGTAGTGTGGATCATATCTCTCACTCCAGTATGTTGTTATGGTAGTGTGGATCATATCTCTCACTCTAGCATGTTGTTATGGTAGTGTAGATCATATCTCTCACTCCAGTATGTTGTTATGGTAGTGTAGATCATATCTCTCACTCCAGTATGTTGTTATGGTAGTGTAGATCATATCTCTCACTCCAGTATGTTGTTATGGTAGTGTAGATCATATCTCTCACTCCAGTATGTTGTTATGGTAGTGTAGATCATATCTCTCACTCCAGTATGTTGTTATGGTAGTGTAGATCATATCTCTCACTCCAGTATGTTGTTATGGTAGTGTGGATCATATCTCTCACTCCAGTATGTTGTTATGGTAGTGTAGATCATATCTCTCACTCCAGTATGTTGTTATGGCAGTGTGGATCATATCTCTCACTCCAGTATGTTGTTATGGTAGTGTGGATCATATCTCTCACTCCAGTATGTTGTTATGGTAGTGTGGATCATATCTCTCACTCTAGCATGTTGTTATGGTAGTGTAGATCATATCTCTCACTCCAGTATGTTGTTATGGTAGTGTAGATCATATCTCTCACTCCAGTATGTTGCTATGGTAGTGTGGATCATATCTCTCACTCCAGTATGTTGCTATGGTAGTGTAGATCATATCTCTCACTCCAGTATGTTGTTATGGTAGTGTGGATCATATCTCTCACTCCAGTATGTTGTTATGGTAGTGTAGATCATATCTCTCACTCCAGTATGTTGTTATGGCAGTCTGTGGATTTGCGACCTGACACTCTAGGTTTTCCTGGTACATATCATCGCTCTTCTCTTCTCCTCAGAGTACATCGAAGTACTCTGAGGCGATCCCATGAGCTTAAACGCTTTACTGACTCTGTGGCTTGTTTGGCAACGCTCTCGCCTCACACGCAGTCTCCGTGATTCGATCCCCGACACGGGTGGAAATGTTGGGCAGGTTACCTTACTCCTACTGTCCTTGTTCACCTAGTAGCAAGTATGTACCTGAGTGTTAGTGGACTGGTGTGAGTAGCATCCAGGGAACAAGACTGAAGGACCACAATAAAATTAAGACAGACAGTCCTCGATGACGCTCTGACTTTCTTGGGTTATCTTGGCTGGCTAACCCTCCAGGTTAAAAATCCGCTATCTCTCCTGTGCTAAGCAGTGAGCACAAGCCAACACTCAGATGTGAGAGCACACGTGATCTGTACAGTTGTACATGAATGGCATACAACACCGCCAAGATGAACATTCAGACATATGTAATCAGTCCCTCAGTCCTGGAGTTGGTGAAGGCCACCGTAGTCTTGGGGTAATCAGTCCCTCAGTCCTGGAGTTGGTGAAGGCCACTGTAGTCTTGGGGTGATCAGTCCCTCAGTCTTGGAGTTGGTGAAGGCCACCGTAGTCTTAGGGTAATCAGTCCCTCAGTCCTGGAGTTGGTGAAGGCCACCGTAGTCTTGGGGTAATCAGTCCCTCAGTCCTGGAGTTGGTGAAGGCCACCGTAGTCTTAGGGTAATCAGTCCCTCAGCCCTGGAGTTGGTGAAGGCCACCGTAGTCTTAGGGTAATCAGTCCCTCAGCCCTGGAGTTGGTGAAGGCCACCGTAGTCTTGGGGTAATCAGTCCCTCAGTCTTGGAGTTGGTGAAGGCCACCGTAGTCTTAGGGTAATCAGTCCCTCAGTCCTGGAGTTGGTGAAGAGCACCGTAGTCTTGGGGTAATCAGTCCCTCAGTCTTGGAGTTGGTGAAGGCCACCGTAGTCTTAGGGTAATCAGTCCCTCAGTCCTGGAGTTGGTGAAGGCCACCGTAGTCTTAGGGTAATCAGTCCCTCAGTCCTGGAGTTGGTGAAGGCCACCGTAGTCTTGGGGTAATCAGTCCCTCAGTCCTGGAGTTGGTGAAGGCCACCGTAGTCTTAGGGTAATCAGTCCCTCAGCCCTGGAGTTGGTGAAGGCCACCGTAGTCTTAGGGTAATCAGTCCCTCAGTCCTGGAGTTGGTGAAGGCCACCGTAGTCTTAGGGTAATCAGTCCCTCAGTCCTGGAGTTGGTGAAGGCCACCGTAGTCTTAGGGTAATCAGTCCCTCAGTCCTGGAGTTGGTGAAGGCCACCGTAGTCTTGGGGTAATCAGTCCCTCAGTCCTGGAGTTGGTGAAGAGCACCGTAGTCTTGGGGTAATCAGTCCCTCAGTCTTGGAGTTGGTGAAGACCACCGTAGTCTTAGGGTAATCAGTCCCTCAGTCTTGGAGTTGGTGAAGGCCACCGTAGTCTTAGGGTAATCAGTCCCTCAGTCTTGGAGTTGGTGAAGACCACCGTAGTCTTAGGGTAATCAGTCCCTCAGTCTTGGAGTTGGTGAAGGCCACCGTAGTCTTAGGGTAATCAGTCCCTCAGTCTTGGAGTTGGTGAAGACCACCGTAGTCTTAGGGTAATCAGTCCCTCAGTCCTGGAGTTGGTGAAGACCACCGTAGTCTTAGGGTAATCAGTCCCTCAGTCTTGGAGTTGGTGAAGACCACCGTAGTCTTAGGGTAATCAGTCCCTCAGTCTTGGAGTTGGTGAAGACCACCGTAGTCTTAGGGTAATCAGTCCCTCAGTCTTGGAGTTGGTGAAGACCACCGTAGTCTTAGGGTAATCAGTCCCTCAGTCCTGGAGTTGGTGAAGACCACCGTAGTCTTAGGGTAATCAGTCCCTCAGTCTTGGAGTTGGTGAAGACCACCGTAGTCTTAGGGTAATCAGTCCCTCAGTCTTGGAGTTGGTGAAGACCACCGTAGTCTTAGGGTAATCAGTCCCTCAGTCTTGGAGTTGGTGAAGACCACCGTAGTCTTAGGGTAATCAGTCCCTCAGTCTTGGAGTTGGTGAAGACCACCGTAGTCTTAGGGTAATCAGTCCCTCAGTCTTGGAGTTGGTGAAGACCACCGTAGTCTTAGGGTAATCAGTCCCTCAGTCTTGGAGTTGGTGAAGACCACCGTAGTCTTAGGGTAATCAGTCCCTCAGTCTTGGAGTTGGTGAAGACCACCGTAGTCTTAGGGTAATCAGTCCCTCAGTCTTGGAGTTGGTGAAGTACCAATCTTCAAGCCTGTGCTTCAGAGTCTTCAAGACTACGGTGGTCTTGACCAGCTTCAAGACTGAGGGACTGATTACCCCAAGACTACGGTGGTCTTGACCAGCTTCAAGACTGAGGGACTGATTACCCCAAGACTACGGTGGTCTTCACCAACTCCAAGACTGAGGGACTGATTACCCCATCTGTTGCATATAATCCTACATTCTCCACATTATACCCTTGTATTGTACTGTACCGATAAAGCCACTAGTTAGCGAAACATCTACAAATAAAGATACCGAGATGTTTCACAAGTGTCTAATTCTCACCTGTACAGTACCATTATTGGTGTTATTTCTCTGTCTCTTACTTTTCCTTTATTTACCCCGCATTTTGCTGTATTTAAGAGTGTTGATAAATAAGACACTTGTCCAATCTTTATTCCGGAGACGTTACGCCACGCAGTGGCCTCTTCAGTCCAATGCAGAGAAAGGTACATGAGAAGGAGTTTGTGGTAATCAGTCCCACAGCCTAGAGTCAGTGTGTTCAGACCATCAAACTTGGCATACATACTGATGACAAATGAGGTGAAGCAGTGGTAGGTGGAGTCACCAGTGGGGAGAGTGTGTTCCAGGGTAAACGAGACCTCGACTCACCAAATCGTAATGACACGATTGCAAACAATACCACGGGTGGGGTTTGAACCCGCGGTCAGTCTCAGTGGCTAACGCGACGGTCTGAAGTTTTGAGATTCTCCGACCGCGGGTTCAAACCCCACCCGTGGTATGGTTTTTTAAACGAGACCTCACCTGATATTATTCCCAAATCTTCTACCAGTTGTTTCCGCTTAATGAGACGGTCCTCCTCGTTAATTATCTTGTGCTGCTTCGACTTGTTCATTCCTTCCATACCTTAATCCCTGGAATTTGTTCCTAGTGAACATCACGTTATTCAGTTGTTCACTGGAGAACACTGTGGTGACGTCTTGCGCCTTCCAGGTAATCACACATCCATGAGGCCTCGGAAATAATTATCCCAGTAATTCATATGATAATTATCGTTTAATTATCAAATGATGAGGCGCTCTAAGCCTGTAAGGGTGAGCATGATAGGGAGGCAATCAGGCATCAACCGAGGTTTGGGAGTTTACCCATCATCCCTTGAACCTAAAACCCCATTACCAGGTACCCATTTAAACTCCTAGTTTAAAACTCTAGGTTTTAAATCGTAGTTTTAACCTTTAGTCTTAAACCCGCTCCTTCCAACCTCCACTTTTAAACCAGTTCCTTCAAACCTCTGCATTTAAACCAGATCCTTCAAACCTCTGCATTTAAACCACATCCTTCAAACCTCTGCATTTAAACCACATCATTCAAACCTCTGCATTTAAACCACATCATTCAAACCTCTGCATTTAAACCACATCCTTCAAACCTCTGCATTTAAACCAGATCCTTCAAGCCTCTGCATTTAAACCAGATCCTTCAAACCTCTGCATTTAAACCACATCCTTCAAACCTCTGCATTTAAACCACATCCTTCAAACCTCTGCATTTAAACCAGTTCCTTCAAACCTCTGCATTTAAACCTCTAGTTACATATAAAAACAAATGATTGTATGTGTCAAACCACTACCACTGCTGGTCATTGAACCTCTTAAGGTTTATCGATCCTACCACAATTATTAGTGTTTTAAGTGGGAAATGAGAGATGGTTGTAGATACCATCAAGAGATGGTAGCAATCAGTGCCACACACACACCGGTGACAAGTGCCAATTGTGTTTTTGTCACTCGCTGGGCAAGGGTGCAGTTATTACCCTTGGGACTCCAAAAAGTCAGGAACTAGAAAGAAGACATTGAAGAAGACTGCGGGACCTTAACGAAGACCCAGGGGTCCTTAAAGAACATCCAGACGGACTTTAAAGAAGGCCCAGAGAATCTTAAAGGAGACTTTGAAGACCTAGGGGAACTTAAAGAAGATTCCGGGGACCTGTAATCCTAAGGCCCTGGCGGCTTGGGCCTTAGATATAAAAGGACTGTAGACCTCAAAAGACCTCCAGTGGATCCTAGAGACTGTATGGGTCTGAGAGATCCCATGGGAATTAAAGTATACTATTACTACCACTATACTATCAGTACTACTATTACTACCATCACTACTACTACTACCACTATCAATGCTAATATTACTACTACCATTACTACTACTGCTACTATTAACAATACTACTACTACTGCTACTACTACTACTACTAATAATAATAATAATTAACCCAGATATAAGAACATAAGAAAGAATGAACACACAGCAGGCCTACTGGCCCATGCGAGGCAGGTCCAATTCTCCTACCGGCTTAAGCCGTTACTCAATTAACTCAATAAACTGCTCCATCTGGTTGAGTGACTGACCACCAGCAAAAACTTTTTACGAGCTTTTATACGCAGCTTCAACCCTAAGAAAAAACACACAGAAAAAGCTACTTTGTGTAATAAGCAGAGACTTAGTTCTTTCTTCTGTGTATGTGAGTCACAGATGTGACGTGAGTGTTTATTGCTTTGTCAAAAAGGCACTGAGAGAAAAATATCTGGGTTTATCTGTGGACCAGACGAAGGAACATTAGAATTAGCGAAACGTTCTGGTTTGAAAAAACACTGACAACTGAATGAGCAATGAAAACCATAATACCGTGACTACAACAATTCACAACTAACACACAATACCCTGACTGTAACAATTCACAACTAACACACAATACCCTGACTGAAAGTTAAGACACATGTGCAACATCTGGGTATCTTTATTGTAGACGTTTCGCCATCCAGTGGCTTTATCAATACAGATTCTTGGACATAATTAGAAGACAGTAGAACTATATACAAAAGATGAGG
>NC_069475.1:6827889-6840389 GCF_026875155.1 Cherax quadricarinatus | reverse complement strand
GGGGCAGGTCTACCTATTTGCGGATCTTCTAGGTCTCCCTTCAACTTCAGAGTATGGCAAGTAGGTGTCCACCAACGTGGCAGCACAGGTGTAGTCTCACTCTGCTTACCATCCTTCCAGGGTAGCATAGTGGCTCCATCTGGACGCTTCTGACTTCTATCGGACCTCCACGCTTGGAGTTCCCGTTGGGGTGGGCAACGGGCTGTGGCAAGGCTTCTCTTTTTGATGTCGTTGACCTCCTCATGTCTAGCATACTTCCCTTCTGATGTGTGACACACGAGACCATGAAATCCGAATTGATCAGCCGACGCCCTGCCGCAAATACACCTATGTTCAGTGAGTATGGGGGCGGCTAGGCGAAGAGCAACACTAATCCGAATGGCCTGTGGGTCAAGTCGGGTACCCAGGGAGGAGTTGGGAACTTAAAGGAAATCTGAATGTGGCGCCTTCACCGCTAGGAGACGAGCTTTGTCCCAGAGGGACTGTTTGTGCTCTTCGGGAGGAACTGGTCTACCGGAGGAGTCTGCAAGGTAGTCCCACCGCCTGGCTGCTCCTACCGCACCTCTCAAGCGATCGGGGACAATATCCTTGACCAGTCACTGGAAGCCAAACACAAGGAGAAAAATGCGAGTTAAGCTACCTGCGTTGCCTTGAGCACCCCTATATCTCCCTGTCGCACTGGGAGAGTTTTCTGATCCCATTGCTGGTCTTCCAGTGACAGATCTCAGGAGTGAGTCATATTTGGCGGAGTAAGACACCTTGTGAGGAGATACATGGCATCAAGATCACTTATTCTCTCCTCCATTCTCTTCAGACCTGATGACCCAGTATAAGTGCCTCAGGCACTTATACAGTTGCACAACGAAACGCTTATTGAGATGTTTCGCCCTGGGAAGTAGCAGCAATAGTTTGGTTGATCAGACGGTCACAGGTAAAACCTGGCCACAGGCTGGCGTATAAAAAACTTCTGTGTAATCCGGTCACAGATAAATTGTCTGTGGTTGTTGGTCCAGTATTGAGGTTGACCTTACACGATCCTCGATTTCCTGTCAAACACGGAAGGTCTGCTCTCGCTCAGCTGGTGACAGGAGGTCTGCTCTCACTCAGCTGGTGACAGGAGGTCTGCTCTCACTCAGCTGGTGACAGGAGGTCTGCTCTCACTCAGCTGGTAACGGGAGGTCTGCTCTCACTCAGCTGGTGACAGGAGGTCTGCTCTCACTCAGCTGGTAACGGGAGGTCTGCTCTCACTCAGCTGGTGACAGGAGGTCTGCTCTCACTCATCTGGGTAACGGGAGGTTGCTCTCACTCAGCTGGTAACGGGAGGTCTGCTCTCACTCAGCTGGTAACGGGAGGTCTGCTCTCACTCAGCTGGTAACGGGAGGTCTGCTCTCACTCATCTGGTAACGGGAGGTCTGCTCTCACTCAGCTGGTAACGGGAGGTCTGCTCTCACTCAGCTGGTAACGGGAGGTCTGCTCTCACTCAGCTGGTAACGGGAGGTCTGCTCTCACTCAGCTGGTAACGGGAGGTCTGCTTTCACTCAGCTGGTAACGGGAGGTCTGCTCTCACTCATCTGGTAACGGGAGGTCTGCTCTCACTCAGCTGGTAACGGGAGGTCTGCTCTCATTCAGCTGGTAACGGGAGGTCTGCTTTCACTCAGCTGGTAACGGGAGGTCTGCTCTCACTCATCTGGTAACGGGAGGTCTGCTCTCACTCAGCTGGTAACGGGAGGTCTGCTCTCACTCAGCTGGTAACGGGAGGTCTGCTCTCACTCAGCTGGTAACGGGAGGTCTGCCCTTACTCAGCTGGTAACGGGAGGTCTGCTCTCACTCAGCTGGTAACGGGAGGTCTGCTCTCACTCAGCAGGTAACGGGAGGTCTGCTCTCACTCAGCTGGTAACGGGAGGTCTGCCCTTACTCAGCCGGTGACAGGAGGTCTCCCCTCACTCAGCTGGTAACGGGAGGTCTGCTCTCACTCAGCTGGTAACGGGAGGTCTGCTCTCATTCAGCTGGTAACGGGAGGTCTGCTCTCACTCAGCTGGTGACAGGAGGTCTGCTCTCACTCAGCTGGTAACGGAAGGTCTGCTCTCGCTCAGCTGGTGACAGGAGGTCTGCTCTCACTCAGCTGGTGAAGGAAGGTCTGACAGTCACTCAGGTGGTGAATGAAAGTCTGACAGTCACTCAGGTGGTGAATGAAAGTCTGACAGTCACTCAGGTGGTGAATGAAAGTCTGACAGTCACTCAGGTGGTGAATGAAAGTCTGACAGTCACTCAGGTGGTGAATGAAAGTCTGACAGTCACTCAGGTGGTGAATGAAAGTCTGACAGTCACTCAGGTGGTGAATGAAAGTCTGACAGTCACTCAGGTGGTGAATGAAAGTCTGACAGTCACTCAGGTGGTGAATGAAAGTCTGACAGTCACTCAGGTGGTGAATGAAAGTCTGACAGTCACTCAGGTGGTGAATGAAAGTCTGACAGTCACTCAGGTGGTGAATGAAAGTCTGACAGTCACTCAGGTGGTGAATGAAAGTCTGACAGTCACTCAGGTGGTGAATGAAAGTCTGACAGTCACTCAGGTGGTGAATGAAAGTCTGACAGTCACTCAGGTGGTGAATGAAAGTCTGACAGTCACTCAGGTGGTGAATGAAAGTCTGACAGTCACTCAGGTGGTGAATGAAAGTCTGACAGTCGGTCAGAACACACACTAGAAAGCACTATAGAGATATCTCCAGTTGTTACCAATTTTCTAGTGGTGACACAAGGTACCAGTAACACTACTCACGCCAACACACTCATTCCAACTAACAGTAACTGTCTAAAGTGAATTTCTTAGACCACAATAAGCAAGATTTTATTGCAAATAAAGTATCGGTCAAGACTGTACTTTATAAAGTTTAAATAAAGTCCATTCCCGAGAGAGAAGTGTCTGTAAAATAGTCTCTTGTGTCTACCAACATATGGAAATATTAGACAATACCGACAAATATTAGACACTAGTGCAACACTTAGGTATCTTTATTTTGGTAACGTTTCGTCAACCAGTGGCTTCCTCAGTCCAATACGGAGAAGAATGTTTGAAGATCAAAAGGAGTCTGAGGTAATCAGTCCCTCAGCCTGGAGTCGATGTGTTCACTCCATCAATCTTTTCAAGACTGATGGAGTCAACACATTGATCAAGTTCTCTGAACCAGTTATCAACGTCACATTAGTTGCATGTGTGTCCACTTACCCAACATTCTGTGGGTAATTCTAACATCATTACTGAGTTACCTAGCATGGGCCAGTAGGCTCCTTGCAGTGCTCCTCCAGTAATAGCAAGAGGTTTTAACAAGCATCGCTTCTTGTTACATAATTTTCATTCTCTCCTCCGCCACTATGATAATAAAATTAATAATAATAATAATAATAATAATAATAATAATAATAATAATAATAATAATATTTATTTTTGCAAGTACATGATACAACTTATACAGACCATAGCTGACACCTATGACATACTATATAGAAAGTTCCTGGTTATGTAGAGCATATCCCGCGGCTTAGGTTAATTTTGTCCCCAGGATGCGAGCCACACCAGTTGACTAACACCCAAGTACCTACTTACTGCTAGGTGAACAGGGACAGCAGATGTCTTAAGGGAACACGTCCAATGTTTCCACCCGTATAGGGAATCGATCCACGAACCTCAATGTGTGAGCTGAGTGCGCTACCAACCGAGCTTCAGCTTACTACCACCCAACACAGGACCCAGTGACAATGATGGAGGGTTTGATGACCTCAGGTCACTGTAGTACATAAAATGGCTTGTAGCGGAACACATTGGGACAACCAGACACTGTCAGCGGCCACACAATAACTAAATTAGATAGACATCTCCTTCAAGAGCCTCAGACGAGTCATCTTAGGACTAAGACCCGTGTCAGGACGGAATTCCTGACACAGGTAAGGATGTACTTCTGACACAGGTCAGGATGCACTTCCTGACACATGTCAGGACGCAAATCCTGGCACAGGTAAGGATGCACTTCTGACACAGGTCAGGATGCACTTCCTGACACAGGTCAGGACGCAAATCCTGACACAGGTAAGGATGCACTTCTGACACAGGTCAGGATGCACTTCCTGACACAGGTCAGGACGCAAATCCTGACACAGGTAAGGATGCACTTCTGACACAGGTCAGGATGCACTTCTGACACAGGTCAGGATGCACTTCCTGACACAGGTCAGGACGCAATTCCTGACACAGGTAAGGATGCACTTCTGACACAGGTCAGGATGCACTTCCTGACACAGGTCAGGACGCAATTCCTGACACAGGTAAGGATGCACTTCTGACACAGGTCAGGATGCACTTCCTGACACAGGTCAGGACGAAATTCCTGACACAGGTAAGGATGCACTTCTGACACAGGTCAGGATGCACTTCCTGACACACGTCAGGAGCAGAGATTGGTCTGTATATCTCGATCCTCTTCTGCTGAAGAGGATCCCAGAAGGGGATCGAAATACACAGAACAATCAATCTTGTGAGTGTCTGTCTGCATGTGTTATTACTGAACATACTTAGAGTGTTCAATGTTAAGTTGAACACATCTCCAGGTTGAGGGACTAACTACCTCACACTACTCCAAGACTAATGGACTCTCGCTTCTCTTGTCTCTATATCTCTGCCGTTTCCCTTATCTCACTACATCTCTGCCGCTTCTGTTATCTCTACATCACTGCCGCTTCTGTTGTTTTTACATCTCTACCGATTCTGTTGTCTCACTACATCTCTACCGCTGTTGTTATCACTACAACTCTACCACTGTTGTTATCACTACATATCTGCCGCTGTTGTTATCACTACAACTCTACCGCTGTTGTTATCACTACAACTCTACCACTGTTGTTATGACTACAACCCTACCACTGTTGTTATCACTACAACTCTACCACTGTTGTTATCACTACAACTCTACCACTGTTGTTATCACTACAACTCTACCACTGTTGTTATCACTACATATCTGCCGCTGTTGTTATCACTACATATCTACCACTGTTGTTATCACTACAACTCTACCGCTGTTGTTATCACTACAACTCTACCGCTGTTGTTATCACTACAACTCTACCGCTGTTGTTATCACTACAACTCTACCGCTGTTGTTATTCACTACATACTCTACCGCTGTTGTTATCACTACAACTCTACCACTGTTGTTATCACTACAACTCTACCGCTGTTGTTATCACTACAACTCTACCACTGTTGTTATGACTACAACTCTACCACTGTTGTTATCACTACATATCTGCCGCTGTTATCACTACAACTCTACCGCTGTTGTTATCACTACAACTCTACCACTGTTGTTATGACTACAACCCTACCACTGTTGTTATCACTACAACTCTACCACTGTTGTTATCACTACAACTCTACCACTGTTGTTATCACTACAACTCTACCACTGTTGTTATGACTACAACTCTACCACTGTTGTTATCACTACATATCTGCCGCTGTTATCACTACAACTCTACCGCTGTTGTTATCACTACAACTCTACCGCTGTTGTTATCACTACAACTCTACCGCTGTTGTTATCACTACAACTCTACCGCTGTTGTTATCACTACAACTCTACCGCTGTTGTTATCACTACAACTCTACCACTGTTGTTATCACTACATATCTGCCGCTGTTGTTATCACTACATATCTACCACTGTTGTTATCACTACAACTCTACCGCTGTTGTTATCACTACAACTCTACCACTGTTATCACTACAACTCTACCGCTGTTGTTATCACTACAACTCTACCGCTGTTGTTATCACTACAACTCTACCGCTGTTGTTATCACTACAACTCTACCGCTGTTGTTATCACTACAACTCTACCACTGTTGTTATCACTACAACTCTACCGCTGTTGTTATCACTACAACTCTACCGCTGTTGTTATCACTACAACTCTACCACTGTTATCACTACAACTCTACCACTGTTGTTATCACTACAACTTTACCGCTGTTGTTATCACTACAACTCTACCACTGTTGTTATGACTACAACTCTACCACTGTTGTTATCACTACATATCTGCCGCTGTTATCACTACAACTCTACCGCTGTTGTTATCACTACAACTCTACCGCTGTTGTTATCACTACAACTCTACCGCTGTTGTTATCACTACAACTCTACCGCTGTTGTTATCTCTACAACTCTACCGCTGTTGTTATCTCTACAACTCTACCACTTTTGTTATCACTACAACTCTACCACTGTTGTTATCTCTACAACTCTACCGCTGTTGTTATCTCTACAACTCTACCGCTGTTGTTATCACTACAACTCTACCGCTGCTGTTATCACTACAACTCTACCGCTGTTGTTATCACTACAACTCTACCGCTGTTGTTATCACTACAACTCTACCGCTGCTGTTATCACTACAACTCTACCGCTGCTATCACTACAACTCTACCACTGGTGTTATCACTACAACTCTACCGCTGTTGTTATCACTACAACTCTACCGCTGTTGTTATCACTACAACTCTACCGCTGTTGTTATCACTACAACTCTACCGCTGTTGTTATCACTACAACTCTACCGCTGTTGTTATCACTACAACTCTACCGCTGCTGTTATCACTACAACTCTACCGCTGTTGTTATCACTACAACTCTACCGCTGTTATCACTACAACTCTAGCAATGTTGTTATCACTAACACTCTACCGCTGTTGTTATCACTACAACTCTACCACTGTTGTTATCACTACAACTCTACCACTGGTGTTATCTCTACAACTCTACCGCTGTTGTTATCACTACAACTCTACCGCTGTTGTTATCACTACAACTCTACCGCTGTTGTTATCACTACAACTCTACCACTGGTGTTATCTCTACAACTCTACCGCTGTTGTTATCACTACAACTACCTACGCTGTTTGTTATCACTACAACTCTACCGCTGTTGTTATCACTACAACTCTAGCACTGTTGTTATCACTACAACTCTACCACTGGTGTTATCTCTACAACTCTACCGCTGTTGTTATCACTACAACTCTACCGCTGTTATCACTACAACTCTACCGCTGTTGTTATCACTACAACTCTACCGCTGTTGTTATCACTACAACTCTACCACTGGTGTTATCTCTACAACTCTACCGCTGTTGTTATCACTACAACTTACCGCTGTTATCACTACAACTCTACCGCTGTTGTTATCACTACAACTCTACCATTGTTGTTATCACTACAACTCTACCATTGTTGTTATCACTACAACTCTACCGCTGTTGTTATCACTACAACTCTACCATTGTTGTTATCACTACAACTCTACCACTGTTATCACTACAACTCTACCGCTGTTGTTATCACTACAACTCTACCGCTGTTGTTATCACTGCAATTCTACCGCTGTTGTTATCACTACAACTCTACCATTGTTGTTATCACTACAACTCTACCATTGTTGTTATCACTACAACTCTACCACTGTTATCACTACAACTCTACCGCTGTTGTTATCACTACAACTCTACCGCTGTTGTTATCACTACAACTCTACCGCTGTTGTTATCACTACAACTCTACCACTGTTATCACTACAACTCTACCGCTTTTGTTATCACTACAACTCTACCGCTGTTATCACTACAACTCTACCGCTGTTGTTATCACTACAACTCTACCGCTGTTGTTATCACTACAACTCTACCGCTGTTATCACTACAACTCTACCGCTGTTATCACTACAACTCTACCGCTGTTGTTATCACTACAACTCTACCGCTGTTGTTATCACTACAACTCTACCACTGTTGTTATCACTACAACTCTACCGCTGTTGTTATCACTACAACTCTACCGCGTTGTTATCACTACAACTCTACCGCTGTTGTTATTCACTACAACTCTACCACTGTTGTTATCACTACAACTCTACCACTGTTGTTATCACTACAACTCTACCGCTGTTGTTATCACTACAACTCTACCGCTGTTGTTATCACTACAACTCTACCACTGTTGTTATCACTACAACTCTACCGCTGTTATCACTACAACTCTACCGCTGTTATCACTACAACTCTACCGCTGTTGTTATCACTTCAACTCTACCGCTGTTGTTATCACTACAACTCTACCGCTGTTGTTATCACTACAACTCTACGCTGTTGGTTATCACTACAACTCTACCACTGTGTTATCATCTACAAACTCTACCGCTGTTGTTATCACTACAACTCTACCGCTGTTGTTATCACTACAACTCTACCGCTGTTGTTATCACTACAACTCTACCGCTGTTGTTATCACTACAACTCTACCACTGTTGTTATCTACTACAATCTACCACTGTTGTTATCACTACAACTCTACCACTGTTGTTATCACTACAACTCTCTACCGCTGTTGTTATCACTACAACTCTACCGCTGTTGTTATCACTACAACTCTACCATGTTGTTATCACTACAACTCTACCGTGTTGTTATCACTACAACTCTACCGCTGTTGTTATCACTACAACTCTACCGACTGCTGTTATCACTACAAACTCTACCACTGTTATCACTACAACTCTACCGCTGTTGTTATCACTACAACTCTACCGCTGTTGTTATCACAAACTCACCTGTTATCACTACTACTCTACCGCTGCTGTTATCACTACAACTCTACCGCTGTTATCACTACAACTCTACCGATGTTGTTATCACTACAACTCTACCGCTGTTATCACTACAACTCTACCGCTGTTGTTATCACTACAACTCTACCACTGTTGTTATCACTACAACTCTACCGCTGTTGTTATCACTACAACTCTACCACTGTTGTTATCACTACAACTCTACCGCTGTTGTTATCACTACAACTCTACCACTGTTATCACTACAACTCTACCGCTGTTGTTATCACTACAACTCTACCGCTGTTGTTATCACTACAACTCTACCACTGTTATCACTACAACTCTACCGCTGCTGTTATCACTACAACTCTACCGCTGTTATCACTACAACTCTACCGCTGTTGTTATCACTACAACTCTACCACTGTTATCACTACAACTCTACCGCTGTTGTTATCACTACAACTCTACCGCTGTTGTTATCACTACAACTCTACCACTGTTATCACTACAACTCTACCGCTGCTATCACTACAACTCTACCGCTGTTATCACTACAACTCTACCACTGTTGTTATCACTACAACTCTACCACTGTTGTTATCACTACAACTCTACCGCTGTTGTTATCATTACAACTCTACCGCTGTTGTTATCATTACAACTCTACCGCTGTTGTTATCACTACAACTCTACCACTGTTGTTATCACTACAACTCTTACCGCTGTTGTTTATCACTACAACTCTACCACTGTTGTTATCACTACAACTCTACCGCTGTTGTTATCACTACAACTCTACCACTGTTGTTATCATTACAACTCTACCGCTGTTGTTATCACTACAACTCTACCACTGTTGTTATCACTACAACTCTACCGCTGTTGTTATCACTACAACTCTACCGCTGTTGTTATCACTACAACTCTACCGCTGTTGTTATCACTACAACTCTACCGCTGTTGTTATCACTACAACTCTACCACTGTTGTTATCACTACAACTCTACCAACTGTTGTTATCACTACAAACTCTACCGCTGTTGTTATCACTACAACTCTACCACTGTTGTTATCACTACAACTCTACCGCTGTTGTTATCACTACAACTCTACCGCTGTTGTTATCACTACAACTCTACCGCTGACTACATCTCTACATGCTCAAGCCTGCTATGCGGGCGAAACGTTTCGCAATAAAACCACCTAAGTCACCTTTCTATCAACGTTTTACCACAATAAACGTTTATCTTTAATTAGTTTTAATAATATTTTTGTGGTCCCAAAAGAACTTTAAAAACTATTAAGTCTTAAAGCCACGGAACGGGTGAGGTTTGAACCTATGGCTAGTGAATCGAAAAATTCCAGACCCACTGGCTTGATGGTTAACGCACCGGCCTGATGGTTAACGCACCGGCCTGATGGTTAACGCACCGGCTTGATGGTTAACGCACCGGCTTGGTGCTTAACACACCGGCCTGGTGGTTAACGCACCTGCCTGGTGGTTAACGCACCGGCTTGGTGCTTAACGCACCGGCCTGGTGGTTAACGCACCTGCCTGGTGGTTAACGCACCTGCCTGGTGCTTAACGCACCTGCTGGTGGTTAACGCACCTGCCTGGTGGTTAACGCACCGGTTGGTGCTTAAACGCACCGGCCTGGTGGTTAACGCACCTGCCTGGTGGTTAACGCACCTGCCTGGTGCTTAACGCACCGGCTTGGTGCTTAACGCACCGGCCTGGTGGTTAACGCACCGGCCTGGTGGTTAACGCACCTGCCTGGTGGTTAACGCACCGGCCTGGTGGTTAACGCACCGGCCTGATGGTTAACGCACCGGCCTGGTGGTTAACGCACCGGCCTGGTGGTTAACGCACCGGCCTGGTGGTTAACGCACCGGCCTTGTGGTTAACGCACCGGCCTGGTGGTTAACGCACCAGCCTGATGGTTAACGCACCGGCCTGGTGCTTAACGCACCGGCCTGGTGGTTAACGCACCGGCCTGGTGGTTAACGCACCTGCTGGTGTTAACGCACAGCCTGGTGGTAAACGCACCGCCTGGTGGTTAACGCACCTGCCTGGTGGTTAACGCAACTGCTTGGTGCTTAACGCACCGGCCTGGTGGTTAATGCACCGGCCTGGTGGTTAACGCACCGGCCAGGTGGTTAACGCACCGGCCTGGTGGTTAACGCACCTGCCTGGTGGTTAACGCACCGGCTTGATGGTTAACGCACATGCCTGGTGCTTACACGCCCGGCCTGTGGTTAACGCACCGGCTTGATGGTTACGCACCTGCTGGTGCTTAACGCACCTGCCTGGTGGTTAACGCACCGGCTGATGGTTAACGCACCGGCTGGTGGTTAACGCACCGGTCTGATGGTTAACGCACTGGCTGGTGGTTTAACGCACCGGCTGGTGGTTAACGAACCGGCCTGGTGGTTAACGCACCGACCTGGTGGGTTAACGCACCGACCTGGTGGTTTAACCGCACCGGCCTGGTGGTTAACGCACCAGCCTGATGGTTAACGCACCAGCCTGGTGCTTAACGCACCGGCCTGGTGGTTAACGCACCGGCCTGGCGGTTAACGCACCAGCCTGGTGCTTAAACGCACCGGCCTGGTGGTTAACGCATCCGGCCTGGCGGTTAACGCACCGCCTGGTGGTTTAACGCACCGCCTGGTGGTTAACGCACCGGCCTGATGGTTAACGCACCGGCTGGTGCTTAACGACCGGACTGGTGGTTAAACGCACCGGCCTGGTGGTTAACGCACTCTGCGTGGTGCTTAGAACGCACGGCCTGGTGGTTAACGCACCGGCCTGGTGGTTAACGCACCGGCCTGGTGGTTAACGCACCTGCTTGGTGCTTAACGCACCGGCCTGGTGGTTAATGCACCGGCCTGGTGGTTAACGCACCGGCCTGGTCGTTAACGCACCGGCCTGGTGGTTAACGCACCTGCCTGGTGGTTAACGCACTGGCCTGGTGGTTAACGCACCGGCCTGGTGGTTAACGCACCGGCCTGGTGGTTAACGCACCGGCCTGGTGGTTAACGCGCCGGCCTGGTGGTTAACGCACCGGCCTGGTGGTTAACGCACCGGCCTGGTGGTTAACGCACCGGCCTGGTGGTTAACGCGCCGCCCTGGTGGTTAACGCGCCGGCCTGGTGGTTTAACGCGCCGGCCTGGTGTTTAACGCAACCGGCCTGGTGGTTAACGCACTGGCCTGGTGGTTAAACGCACCGGCCTGGTGGTTAACGCGCCGGCCTGGTGGTTAACGCGCCGGCCTGGTGGTTAACGCACCGGCCTGGTGGTTAACGCACCGGCCTGGTGGTTAACGCACCGGCTGGTGGTTAACGCGCCGCCCTGGTGGTTAACGCACCGGCCTGGTGGTTAACGCACCGGCCTGGTGGTTAACGCACCGGCCTGGTGGTTAACGCACCGGCCTGGTGGTTAACGCGCCGCCCTGGTGGTTAACGCACCGGCCTGGAGTTTCACAACCCATCATGGGTTCACCTCTACTATTAATATTGTTATTATTATTATGGTTATTATTATTATTATTATTATTATTATTATTATATTTGCTATTATTATTGTTATTATTAAATATCTTTGAAGAATGACAGCAGTGATTTCTTGCATTGGGCAGGGAGGTATAACACCTTTTAGGAGTGAAGGAGAACCAGATGCCTGAAGCAGTGGGAAGGACAGGGAATTGTGCAAGTTGTATAGATGAGAATAATACAGAAGTTTTAAAAGTAGGTTGGGATATAATTGTGAAGTGGGTGGTGCATTAGTTCAACGTATACATGAAGAGGGATAACCTAACAAAGGGATACCTGTGCTGATTTGA
>NC_069475.1:6822889-6825389 GCF_026875155.1 Cherax quadricarinatus | reverse complement strand
TCTAGCATGGTGGTTGTAGTCTAGCATGGTGGTTGTAGTCTAGCATGGTGGTTGTAGTGTAGCATGGTGGTTGTAGTGTAGCATGGTGGTTGTAGTGTAGCATGGTGGTTGTAGTGTAGCATGGTGGTTGTAGTCCTAGCTGGTGGTTGTTTAGTGTAGCATGGTGGTTGTAGTGTAGCATGGTGGTTGTAGTGTAGCATGGTGGTTGTAGTGTAGCATGGCATCTCATATCCATCCTGTGGATGGTAGTGGCTAGTTTATTGTGTACCTCATATCCATCCTGTGGATGGTAGTGGCTAGTTTATTGTGCCTCATATCCATCCTGTGGATGGTAGTGGCTAGTTTATTGTGTACCTCATATCCATCCTGTGGATGGTAGTGGCTAGTTTATTGTGCCTCATATCCATCCTGTGGATGGTAGTGGCTAGTTTATTGCGTACCTCATATCCATCCTGTGGATGGTTGTGGCTAGTTTATTGTGTACCTCATATCCATCCTGTGGATGGTAGTGGCTAGTTTATTGTGTACCTCATATCCATCCTGTGGATGGTAGTGGCTAGTTTATTGTGTACCTCATATCCATCCTGTGGATGGTAGTGGCTAGTTTATTGTGTACCTCATATCCATCCTGTGGATGGTAGTGGCTAGTTTATTGTGTACCTCATATCCATCCTGTGGATGGTAGTGGCTAGTTTATTGTGTACCTCATATCCATCCTGTGGATGGTAGTGGCTAGTTTATTGTGTACCTCATATCCATCCTGTGGATGGTAGTGGCTAGTTTATTGTGTACCTCATATCCATCCTGTGGATGGTAGTGGCTAGTTTATTGTGTACCTCATATCCATCCTGTGGATGGTAGTGGCTAGTTTATTGTGTACCTCATATCCATCCTGTGGATGGTAGTGGCTAGTTTATTGTGACCTCATATCCATCCTGTGGATGGTAGTGGCTAGTTTATTGTGCACCTCATATCCATCCTGTGGATGGTAGTGGCTAGTTTGTGTACCTCATATCCATCCTGTGGATGGTAGTGGCTAGTTTATTGTGTACCTCATATCCATCCTGTGGATGGTAGTGGCTAGTTTATTGTGTACCTCATATCCATCCTGTGGATGGTGCTCCAAGAACATACGAACACAAACGAAGCCAGAAAGAGTTAACAAGAATACATCTGGATTTATATGTACAAATGGTTATAGCTATTCGAAGGAAAATTTTGGATATTTCATGAGGGAGACTGACTGACTGTCTGGCTGACTGACTGGCTGGCTGAATGGCTGACTGACTGACTGGCTGTCCGTCTGTCTGTCTGGCTGACTGACTGGCTGACTGATGTCTGGCTGGCTGGCTGTCTGGCTGACTGACTGTCTGACTGGCTGACTGACTGACTGTCTGACTGATGTCTGTCTGGCTGACTGACTGACTGGCTGTCCGTCTGTCTGTCTGGCTGACTGACTGGCTGGCTGACTGTCTGTCTGGCTGACTGACTGTCTGACTGGCTGGCTAGTGGCTACAAGGAGACCGTGACACAGGATACACGAGCAGATCAACAGCAACCCATAAGATACAGCAGTAGTGGGTGTTCTCAATGGTACCACCGCCTTCAAGAATCCTACCCCCCAACCCCTCCCCCTACCCCCTCCTCTTCTCCGCGACCCCTCCTATATCTTTCTTAACTCCGAAACCTCCCCCCCCCCTCCACCACCAGACCAACATACCCCTCCCACCACCCATCCCCTACCTTCCCAGCCACCCAACCAGTACCTCCTTCACCGCCTCCACCACCCTCCACACTCGCCAAAACTGCCTCCACTACCCCCTCTATAATGTCCCCATCCACCGCCCCAACCGTAACCCTGCACACTCTCAAAAAGGGATTCCACTCACAATCACAAGTTCCTGGGTTCGATTTCCTGGTGCCAACAAACATATGGGAGAGTTTGCTTACATTCCTCCCACTATGTGTTAGCCCTCTGATGTGGGTGGCGACCATCACAAGATGCTAAATTCCAGTGTAAGACACTCTAGTACCTGCTGGATTGTTACACTGTGTAAGATACTCTAGTACCTGCTGGATTGTTACACTGTGTAAGATACTCCAGTACCTGCTGGAATGTTACACTGTGTAAGACACTCCAGTACCTGCTGGATTGTTACACTGTGTAAGATACTCTAGTACCTGCTGGAATGTTACACTGTGTAAGACACTCTAGTACCTGCTGGAATGTTACACTGTGTAAGATACTCCAGTACCTGCTGGAATGTTACACTGTGTAAGATACTCCAGTACCTGCTGGAATGTTACACTGTGTAAGACACTCCAGTACCTGCTGGAATGTTACACTGTGTAAGATACTCCAGTACCTGCTGGAATGTTACACTGTGTAAGACACTCCAGTACCTGCTGGAATGTTACACTGTGTAAGACACTCCAGTACCTGCTGGAATGTTACACTGTGTAAGACACTCCAGTACCTGCTGGAATGTTACACTGTGTA
>NC_069475.1:6807889-6815389 GCF_026875155.1 Cherax quadricarinatus | reverse complement strand
CATGTTAGAGAAAGTTCACTCTCCTGCCTTCATTGCGAGTCCAAGAGCTTTAGCATGACCAGTTGGCGTGTTATTGCTATGGCTAATGTTTCTCTCCGTTGTCGCTTCTATCCTACACTCATGATTTTAGGGTAAGTTCACTCTCCTGCCCTCACTGCAGTCCAGGAGCTTTAGCATGACTAGTGAACTGTATATTCACAGGGAAGCGCTAAACCCAAAGGAGTTATAGAGCACCTGGCATGACCAAAAAACTCTCAGAATATTGTACAAGGCGCCTCCATTTCTCGTAATATTTTGGATGGGTGTTAAAACGAGGCTGCGACCTCATAAAATCCACGTTTTTTAGAGTTTAATCCTATAATCCAACTCTCTCCTGGGATAAACACTTACACAGTTGCGGAATACACTTGGTAATTACAAATAATTACTTAAAGCAATGCTACACCGGAACGACTATCGCTAATACACTAAGATTATCGGCACGTTTTACAATGGGGCTCAACGAAGCGGCCAAACCGGTAGCGCACATTTCCCTAAACCATTTTTTTTTCCTTTCGACTGACCGGACATAATCACTAGAATTTCCTCTGGTTTTATAGTTTATATTATTGTTTAGTAAGGTGAATACTGTTTATATTATTCCTCAGTAGAAGGTTAATCTTTATATTTCCGTCGAGGTTAAGTTCGCGTTTCACTGTAGTTAATAAACACTTGTAGATTATCGCATCAGTCCAAGTGGTTCACTATGACCTGTGACACACTAACTTGACCCGATATGACCTGTAACTAGGTCAGTTTCGTCAGTGTGGCCCTACGTGACCACATCACCACTACTTTCCTGCAGTGGGCGAGGCTCTTGTGCTGACTTTCAGGCAGCTGCCACCATTGCCCGGGCAAGCCTTCCACACACCACTACTGCTACACCAGGGGCAGTGTGACACTGGGCAGTGTGACGGTGTGACGGAGAGACACCTAGTGAAGATAACTGACGTAGTTTAGTAGTATTCCTTGAAGGCAACGGTGGAAGGAAGATAATTGTCCCTTTTACTTTCCACCGCTAGGGTGCCCCCTCCGCTGACACGAGGCTATTGTACCAGACTGTCCTCTTGGTGTCTTGATGGGTGCCTGCCTGCTGCTGAGTGCCTAGCCTGCTGGCACACCCTGCTGCTGGTGTAGTGGCGGCCGCCACGGCCAGAGTGTGTGTGTGCGTGTGGCCGTGTGTGTTAACCCTCATATACACCACTCCTGTGCACCTGTGATCACCTCCTGCACACCCCGCGGACTGACGCTCATGTTCACTGCGCCGCTCGTCGAGACCCACTGTAAAGACTAGTGAAAAAACCCAGCGAGTGGGACGAACTCATAAAAAACTCTCAGACAAAAAACGCGCGCGGACTTGTGTTGCGCAGATGGTGCTGCCATCTAGCGGCGCCGCCGCCACCCACGCCGCTGCCAGGCGCCTTAAAAACACTACTGTATAACCTTATTAATCCTCAATATAAACCATTTTACACACAATAATACACATACCTGCACTATTTACACTCACTACAACCCTCTTACAAGCTTACATTACTGGTTTAATAGGTAGATTTAACATATAAACCAGCCGCCAACGTTTTTAGTTAAAAATTAAATGCAATTTTTAGGTACAGATAAGACCCTTCCATTGCAGATAAGGGCAAAATATAACACATAACTCTCTCAGGCCATAAAATATACTACAACTACAAGTGGTAACAGTTATTCTGCGTATAAATAGAGGAACATTCACGTTAGTTATATTTACTGGCGGAACGAGTTACGTCAATATTGCTATATAACTTATAATTCAAGAATTTACTAGATATTGAGTAGATGGTGTTGCAAGCAAGTAGGAATAGGTTGCTTGTCTTAAAGCTGTATTATGCAATAACATTAACAACATTAACAACTCTCTCCAGGTAAACTAGAGACAAATACCTTCTACCAATCTATAATTTTGACTATCTGCTACTAAGGTATGTTGTAATATGAAAGAGAATGGTCTTACGGTTTAAGGGGCATAGCTTAACCGACTTATGATTTAAGAGAAGCCAGAGGAGCCGTATGTGGCGTTTGTTGTCAGTATTATCATTCAATTCCAGGTAATTTCACCAACATTAGCAACTCGCAGTGGAACAAACGCTAGTGTTTTAAATAATACAACAAATATTTCCGTAAAAAAAAACCCTTAACTCCCATAAAACGAGAAACATTAGGATATCCATTTATCACTGCATTCACTACCCCCACATTTCCCTACACTACAACATTGTTCATAATTCATCATCCGTGTTATAATGGTGAACACTGTACGTTCAGAATTATGAAATATACCCAAGTAACTTTTAAACTGTCTTTCTAAACTGTTCTATACATACAGACGTAGAATTCAATACATTAATAAAAACATCTGGGTATACAATGAAAATCTCGAAGTCCTTAAAAGTTTGAACGATACATTGTGGAAATGCAGTGCTTAGAGTTGTCAATAAACCTATTTTTATTACATACCGGGAATCAATTCAAAATGTCACATCTGAAATACGACTCTCAGAGAGGCGCTTTCAAGATTACATTTTTCCTCCCTAAAAAGGTACAATCCATACCGGTATAAAACATGAATGTAATGATAAAGTAATGTACACAAGAGTACAAATAGTGGGATATTTGGCGGTGGTATGTGGCAACCTTCAAGAAATATTACTCCCAGGAGAGCCTCCGCACTCATAGAAAACGGTAACTCCAGATGCCCCAAGACAGACTATACCATCTTCTTGTCTCCCCCCACCTCCTTCAAGGTGATGTTGCTAGTGCTCTCGTTCCCGGGAACTGGAGTTGCCCTCCTCTTCCTTGGCTGTAAGCTGATTATCTCCCCTCTCCCAGGAACTGCATTATCCCTCACGGGATTCACGCGCCCCACTAAATATATTAATACAATGGAAATAAGTCGCTGATTTTTTTTTTGGTTTATCCTAATAATAATAATAATAATAATAATAATAATAATAATAATAATAATAATAATAATAATTATTATTATTATTATTATTCCTACAAGTACATGATACAATTATACAAAAGATACCTGACATCAGTGACATACTACTACACTGCAAGCCCCTTGTTGCGCATATCATTTCGGGCAATTTTGTCCCAGGATGCAACCCACACCAGTAAACTAACACCCAGGTAACAGGGACAGCAGGTGTCTTAAGGAAGAACGTCCTAATGTTTCCACCCGTACCGGGGATCAAACCACGAACCTCAATGTGTGAGCTGAGTGCACTAGGAGTCTAGTGCTCTCGTTTCCAGGAACTGGAGTTTCCCTTCCCTCCCCTGGTTGTAAGCTGATTACCTCCCCTATCCCAAGAGCTACATTATCCCCAAGGGATTTACGCGTTCCCATGAATATATTCATACATTGGAAATACGTCACTTTGGTTTATCTGGATGGTAATTTACACTATGTATGATAATTGCACATTAAAATGGTATAAAATACCGACAGGTTGTTAGGTAAGACACATATGCAACAGTTAGGTATCTTTATTATGAAACGTTTCGCCTACACAGTAGGCTTCTTCAGTCAAGTACAGAAAAGTTGATAGAAGCAGAAGATACTTGAAGACGATGTAATCAGTCCATCACCCTTAAAGTTTTGAGGTGGTCAGTCCCTCAGTCTGGAGAAGAGTATTGTTCCATATTATGAAACAATATTGTTTCATAATATGGAACAATGCTCTTCTCCAGACTGAGGGACTGACCACCTCAAAACTTTAAGGGTGATGGACTGATTACATCGTCTTCAAGTATCTTCTGCTTCTATCAACTTTTCTGTACTTGACTGAAGAAGCCTACTGTGTAGGCGAAACGTTTCATAATAAAGATACCTAACTGTTGCATATGATAATTGCACTTATGGTAGGTAAAATATTTGTTAGGAAACAGGACAAGTGTTTCCTGACGCGGGTTTTAGTTATATGATGACCCACAGCTGGAGCTTTTGGTCATCTGACCGAGGCCTTCCACTGGCTTACCACTCCACCACTTTAAAAAATCATGGTTATGATTATAATCATCAGTACGTGGTTTGTACGTCGGTTTACGTGCGACCAACAGTAACAGCCTGGCTGATCAGGCCCTGGTCCACGATGAGGCCTGGTCACAGACCGGGCCGCGGGGGCGTTGACCCCCGAAACCCTCTCCAGGTATATTATTATTAAGAACATTAGTGGGTAGGGCCATGTAAATATCGAACGACTGTTTGGGATTATCTTAAGATAAGATAAGATAAGATTTCGTTGGGATTTTTAACCCCGGAGGGTTAGCCACCCAGGATAACCCAAGAAAGTCAGTGCGTCATCGAGGACTGACTAACTTATTTCCATTGTGGTCCTTAATCTTGTCCCCCAGGATGCCACCCACACCAGTCGACTAACACCCAGGTACCTATTTGCTGCTAGGTGAACAGGTGTAAGGAAACGTGTCGAAATGTTTCCACCCGCCGGGAATCGAACCCGGGCCCTCCGTGTGTGAAGCGGGAGCTTTAGCCACCAGGCCACCGGGCCAATTATACATATATTGCTATGAATGATAATTAATATAACTGTGTTTATGTATACCTGTACCTGAGTATACTTCCTATTAAAAACAACTGGTACTATATTCTCCTATTTTGTGTCTCACTTCCACAGTAATCTTAAGATAAATAATTTCCCAACGTAACTAAAAACAAAACCTAATCAGCTGATGATGTTACTTAATATTGACATAATAATAATTATAATAATTAGTCTAAATATTACACATCTGTAATAAACATTAGTGATAAATTATGCATAGGGATATATTATATAGATTTATACGTTATAATTATAACCATGATTTTAAAAGGAGTGGTAAGCCAGCGGAAGGCCTCAGTCAAATGACCAAAAGCTCCAGCTGTGGGTCATATGACTAACACCCGCGTCAGGAAACACTTGTGTTTCCTCACAAACATAACACCTGCTAAATACAATGGTAATTATTTAACTCTCGGGATTTATAAAACACTGAAACTCAAATTACTGGTCATAGACCGGGTCACGGGGGGCGTTGACCCCTGAAAACCTCTCCAGGTATATTCCAGGTATTAAAGTTTACTTCGACTGGTGTTGTACAGGTTATACACAGCTTTAAATGACCCACTTATGTAGAATAAATCAAAGATAAACAAATCAAATGGTATAAACGTGTTTATAGGCAGCCTACGCTGCCTACTAGATTCTTATCCCGCAGCACTGCGGTGGTGCCCTGTCTAGGCCTGCCCAGGTCAGTGAGGCAAGGAGTCTACCCGCCCTCACTTCATGACCTACCCACGCGGGTTTAACAACCTCCCCCTCCACGGACGGGCTATGGTCATTCCTTCACTTTGCCCGTTGTGTACTCACACCTTTCCAATTAAAACCAACTAGTCTACGGCCGTATCTTTGCAACTTACGTTACCCGTTCAGCACTAAACCGCTGTTCATCAGTAAGAACAGTATTAATAATAAGGCAGTAATACAACTATTTCTTGTATATTTACACAGGGCAGTAATACAACTGGTTCTTGTATATTTACATAGGGCAGTAATACACACACAGAGCTATAACTCGACCCCTGCAACCACAACTAGGTGAGTACACACACACACACACACACACACACACACACACACTACCACCACCATTAAACTTGGCCCCACTGTTAATTAGGAATTTTCTTTCCAACCTTAAACTAAATGCTAGACGGAGGTCCTTGATACAACAACGGTAGGAGAGATAGAGAGAGAGAGAGAGAGAGAGAGAGAGAGAGAGAGATGGATAAAGTAGAGAAGAGAAACAAGATAGTATATGCATGTCAGTGTCTGAAAATTAAGATAAGAGGTGCCAGCAATACCACGTCTTGAGGTAATGTTTCTAAAGTTACTCTGAGAAGCAAAGGAACTTCCGTCCATCAAGGTTGACGGTGTTATAATATCTGTCACGACAGTTCTTAATCTTTCCACCACCCGTCTTTATATATAATATATATATATATATATATATATATATATATATATATATATATATATATATTATATATATATATATATATATATATATATATATAAGGAAATCGCAAGAGCAGGCGAAATATACACCAACACTGATCTCTGGCTGAAGGAGACTCGAACCTACGAACCTTGGAACAAGGTACGCAGTGCTATACCATTCTCACCAGACCGAAGTCTGCTACATGTTAAGTCTGCTGCATGACAAGTCTGCTACATAACAAGTCTGCTGCATGACAAGTCTGCTACATAACAAGTCTGCTACATGACAAGTCTGCTACATGACAAGTCTGCTACATGACAAGTCTGCTGCATGACAAGTCTGCTACATGACAAGTCTGCTACATGACAAGTCTGCTACATGACAAGTCTGCTACATGACAAGTCTGCTGCATGACAAGTCTGCTACATGTTAGGTCTGCTACATGACAAGTCTGCTACATGACAAGTCTGCTACATGACAAGTCTGCTACATGACAAGGCTGCTACATGACAAGTCTGCTACATGACAAGTCTGCTACATGACAAGTCTGCTACATGACAAGTCTGCTACATGACAAGTCTGCTACATGACAAGTCTGCTACATGACAAGTCTGCTGCATGACAAGTCTGCTACATGACAAGTCTGCTACATGACAAGTCATTTATTACAAAAGTTTATACACTATCTGCATGTATAACACCAACAAGCAGATGAATACAACATGTGCCACACTTGATTGTGATGATGTTTCGCCCACAAGTGACAGTATGAAGATGTTTCGCCCACAAGTGACAGTATGAAGATGTTTCGCCCACAAGTGACAGTATGAAGATGTTTCGCCCACAAGTGACAGTATGAAGATGTTTCGCCACAAGTGACAGTATGAAGATGTTTCGCCCACAAGTGACAGTATGAAGATGTTTCGCCCACAAGTGACAGTATGAAGATGTTTCGCCCACAAGTGACAGTATGAAGATGTTTCGCCCACAAGTGACAGTATGAAGATGTATCGCCCACAAGTGACAGTATGAAGATGTTTCGCCCACAAGTGACAGTATGAAGATGTTTCGCCCACAAGTGACAGTATGAAGATGTTTCGCCCACAAGTGACAGTATGAAGATGTTTCGCCCACAAGTGACAGTATGAAGATGTTTCGCCCACAAGTGACAGTATGAAGATGTTTCGCCCACAATTTCTCCGTCTTGGATTGATGAAGCTCTCTGGCGAGCGAAACGCCGTGATAAATGTTCTAAGAGCACGTTTATATCTTATATATGTAGTGATGTGAACACTGGTATCGTTAAGCCTTGAGTTGCCAACACGTACACATGTACACATACCCCCTGCAACCACACACACATGTACACATACCCCCTGCAACCACACACACATGTACACATACCCCCTGCAACCACAC
>NC_069475.1:6702889-6800389 GCF_026875155.1 Cherax quadricarinatus | reverse complement strand
GGTGAGTTTAAGTGGGCGTCGGTGAGTGTGGAAGGGTTTAGGTGAGTGAGAGTGGGTGGGTGTAGGTGGGAGTGGGTGAGTGTGCGTGGTTGTAGGTGGGTGTGGGTGTATGTCGGTGGATGTAGGTGGGTGTGGGTGGTTGTAGGTGGGTGTGGGCGTATGTGGGTGGATGTAGGTGGGTGTGGGTGGTTGTAGGTGGGCGTGGGTAAGCGTGGGTGAGTGTAGGTGGGCGTTGGTGAGTGTGCGTGGGTTCAGGTGTGAACGTGAGTGTGGGTGGGTTTAGGTGGGCGTGAGTGTGGGTGGGTTTAGGTGGGTGAGTGAGGGTGGTTGTAGTTGGGTGTGGGTGGTTGTAGGTGGACGTGGGTAAGCGTGGGTAAGCGTGGGTGTGTGCAGGTGGGCGTGGGTGAGTGTGGGTGGGTTTAGGTGGGCGTGGGTGAGTATGGGTGGGTTTAGGTGGGCTTGAGTGTGGGTGGGTTTAGGTGGGTGAGTGGTTGTAGGTGGGTGTGGGTGGTTGTAGGTGGGTGTGGGTGGTTGTAGGTGGGTGTGGGTGGTTGTAGGTGGGTGTGAGAGAGATAATATAACGATGATAACAGAGAAAAGAAGGTAACAAAGACAACAAGGATAACAGAAAGTAACAAGCATAACAAAGATAACAGAATGTAACAAGGATAACAGAATGTAACAAGGATAACAGAAAGTAACAAGGATAACAATGTAACAAGAATAACAGAATGTAACAAGGATAACAATGTAACAAGGATAACAGAATGTAACAAGGATAACAATGTAACAAGAATAGAAAGTAACAAGCATAACAAAGATAACAGAATGTAACAAACATAAAAAAGATAACAGAATGTAACAAGCATAACAAAGATAACAGAATGTAACAAGGATAACAGAATGAAAACAAGCATAACAAAGATAACAGAATGTAACAAGGATAACAGAATGTAACAAGCATAACAAAGATAACAGAATGTAACAAAGATAACAGAATGTAACAAGGATAACAGAATGTAACAAGCATAACAAAGATAACAGAATGTAACAAGGATAACAGAATGTAACAAGCATAACAAAGATAACAGAATGTAACAAGGATAACAGAATGTAACAAGCATAACAAAGATAACAGAATGTAACAAGGATAACAGAATGTAACAAGCATAACAAAGATAATAGAATGTAACAAAGATAACAGAATGTAACAAGGATAACAGAATGTAACAAGGATAACAAAGATAACAATGTAACAAGGATAACAGAATGTAACAAGCATAACAAAGATAACAGAATGTAACAAGCATAACAAAGATAACAGAATGTAACAAGGATAACAATGTAACAAGGATAACAGAATGTAACAAGGATAACAGAATGTAACAAGGATAACAAAGATAACAATGTAACAAAGATAACAAAATGTAACAAGGATAACAAAGATAACAATGTAACAAAGATAACAAAATGTAACAAGGATAACAAAGATAACAGAATGTAACAAGCATAACAAGTTGGGTTATTGAGGCTGGGACTTTGGGTAGTTTCAAATTTAGGTTGGATAAGTACATGAGTGGGAGGAGTTGGATTTGAGAGGGACTTGCACATCAGAGCTTGTTTCTTGGGTGGCATTGAAAATTGGGCAAATGTTTTGTTAGTGGGATGAATTGTAAAGGACCTGCCTAGTATGGGCCAGCAGGCCTCCTGCAGTGTTCCTCCTTTCTTATGTTCTTATGTTCTTATAACAAAGATAACAGAATGTAATAAGGATAACAAAGATAATAGAATGTAACAAGGATAACAGAATGTAACAAGCATAACAAAGATAACAGAATGTAACAAACATAACAAAGATAACAGAATGTAACAAGGATAACAAAGATAACAGAATCTAACAAGCATAACAAAGACAACAGAATGTAACAAGGATAACAAAGATAACAGAATCTAACAAGCATAACAAAGACAACAGAATGTAACAAGGATAACAGAATGTAACAAGGATAACAAAGATAACAGAATGTAACAAACATAACAAAGACAACAGAATGTAACAAGGATAACATAGATAACAGAATCTAACAAGCATAACAAAGACAACAGAATGTAACAAGGATAACAGAATGTAACAAGGATAACAGAATGTAACAAGGATAACAAAGATAACAGAATGTAACAAGCATAACAAAGACAACAGAATGTAACAAGGATAACAAAGATAACAGAATCTAACAAGCATAACAAAGACAACAGAATGTAACAAGGATAACAGAATGTAACAAGGATAACAAAGATAACAGAATGTAACAAACATAACAAAGACAACAGAATGTAACAAACATAACAAAGACAACAGAATGTAACAAGGATAACAAAGATAACAGAATGTAACAAGGATAACAAAGATAACAGAATGTAACAAACATAACAAAGACAACAGAATGTAACAAGCATAACAAAGATAACAGAATGTAACACGGATAACAAAGATAACAGAATGTAACAAGGATAACAATGATAACAGAATGTAACAAGGATAACAGAAAGTAACAAGCATAACAAAGATAACAGAATGTAACAAGGATAACAAAGATAACAGAATGTAACAAGGATAACAGAAAGTAACAAGCATAACAAAGATAACAGAATGTAACAAGGATAACAGAAAGTAACAAGCATAACAAAGATAACAGAATGTAACAAGGATAACAGAAAGTAACAAGCATAACAAAGATAACAGAATGTAACAAGCATAACAAAGATAACAGAATGTAACAATGATAACAGAATGTAACAAAGATAACAGAATGTAACAAGTATAACAAAGATAACAGAATGTAACAAAGATAACAGAATGTAACAACTATAACAGAAATTAACAAGCATAACAAAGATAACAGAATGTAACAAAGATAACAGAATGTAACAACTATAACAGAAAGTAACAAGCATAACAAAGATAACAGAAAGTAACAAGCATAACAAAGATAACAGAATGTAACAAGGATAACAGAATGTAACAAGAATAACAAAGATAACAGAATGTAACAATGATAACAGAATGTAACAAGGATAACAAAGATAACAGAATATAACAAGAATAACAAAGATAACAGAATGTAACAATGATAACAGAATGTAACAAGCATAACAAATATAACAGAATGTAACAAGAATAACAAAGATAACAGAATGTAAAAATGATAACAGAATGTAACAAGCATAACAAAGATAACAGAATGTAACAAGCATAACAAAGATAACAGAATGTAACAACGATAACAGAATGTAACAAGCATAACAAGGATAACAGAATGTAACAAGGATAACAGAATGTAACAATGATAACAGAATGTAACAATGATAACAGAATGTAAAAATGATAACAGAATGTAACAAGCATAACAAAGATAACAGAATGTAAAAATGATAACAGAATGTAACAAGCATAACAAAGATAACAGAATGTAACAAGCATAACAAAGATAACAGAATGTAACAAGCATAACAGAATCTAACAAGCATAACAAGGATAACAGAATGTAACAAGGATAACAGAATGTAACAATGATAACAGAATGTAACAAGCATAACAAAGATAACAGAATGTAACAAGGATAACAAAGATAACAGAATGTAACAAGGATAACAGAATGTAAAAATGATAACAGAATGTAACAAGCATAACAAAGATAACAGAATGTAACAAGGATAACAAAGATAACAGAATGTAACAAGGATAACAGAATGTAAAAATGATAACAGAATGTAACAAGCATAACAAAGATAACAGAATGTAACAATGATAACAATGTAACAAGAATAACAAAGATAACAGAATGTAACAAGGATAACAAAGATAACAGAATGTAACAAGGATAACAAAGATAACAGAACGTAACAAGGATAACAATGATAACAATGTAACAAGAATAACAAAGATAACAGAATGAAACAAGGATAACAAAGATAACAGAATGTAACAAGGATAACAAAGATAACAGAACGTAACAAGCATAACAAAGATAACACAATGTAACAAGCATAACAAAGATAACAGAACGTAACAAGCATAACAAAGATAACAGAATGTAACAAGGATAACAAAGATAACAGAATGTAACAAGCATAACAAAGATAACAGAATGTAACAAGCATAACAAAGATAACAGAATGTAACAAGCATAACAATGATAACAATGTAACAAGAATAACAAAGATAACAGAATGTAACAAGGATAACAAAGATAACAGAATGTAACAAGGATAACAAAGATAACAGAACGTAACAAGCATAACAAAGATAACACAATGTAACAAGCATAACAAAGATAACAGAACGTAACAAGCATAACAAAGATAACAGAATGTAACAAGGATAACAAAGATAACAGAATGTAACAAGCATAACAAAGATAACAGAATGTAACAAGCATAACAAAGATAACAGAATGTAACAAGCATACAAGATAACAGAATGTAACAAGCATAACAAAGATACAGAATGTAACAAGGATAACAAAGATAACAGAATGTAACAAGCAAAAACAAAGATAACAGAATGTAACAAGGATAACAAAGTTTAACAGAATGTAACAAGCATAACAAAGATAACAGAATGTAACAAGCATAACAAAGATAACAGAATGTAACAAGCATAACAAGGATAACAGAATGTAACAAGCATAACAAAGATAACAGAATGTAACAAGCATAACAAAGATAACAGAATGTAACAAGCATAACAAAGATAACAGAATGTAACAAGGATAACAAAGATAACAGAATGTAACAAGCATAACAAAGATAACAGAATGTAACAAGGATAACAGAATGTAACAAGGATAACAAAGATAACAGAATGTAACAAGGATAACAAAGATAACAGAATGTAACAAGCATAACAAAGATAACAGAATGTAACAAGCATAACAAGGATAACAGAATGTAACAAGCATAACAAAGATAACAGAATGTAACAAGCATAACAAAGATAACAGAATGTAACAAGCATAACAAAGATAACAGAATGTAACAAGCATAACAAAGATAACAGAATGTAACAAGGATAAGAGAATGTAACAAGGATAACAAAGATAACAGAACGTAACAAGCATAACATAAAACAATAAAAGATAAGAGCAGAAGAAAGATAACGGAGAATGTAAGGAAGATAACAGAGTAATGGAAGAGAGAACATAAATAACGGAGGATAAAAATGAATGAGAGGCGAGGGAAAAAACAACATTGTTAATAATTATTATATATGTGGGAGAATATAATGTGGGAGGGAGGGAGAGAATGTGGGAGAGAGAAGGGAGGGAGAAGGGTAGGATAACTGAGGGAGAGAATGTGGGAGGGAGAGAAGGGCAGGATAACTGAGGGAGAGAAATGTGGGAGGGAGAGAAGGGCAGGATAACTGAGGGAGAGAATGGGGGAGGGAGAGAAGGGCAGGATAACTGAGGGAGAGAATGTGGGAGGGAGAAGGGAGGGAGAGAATGTGGGAGAGAGAAGGGAGGGATAACTGAGGGAGAGAACGTGGGAGGGAGAGAAGGGCAGGATAAGGAAGAGAATGAGGGAGAGAAGGGTAGATGAGAGAGAGAGAGAGGATGAGGAGAAGAGGGGAGAGAGAGAGAGAGAGAGAGGAAAAGAGAGAGAGAGAGAGAGAGAGAGAGAGAGAGAGAGAGAGAGAGAGAGAGAGAGAAGTGACAGGAAAGGGAGATAAATAACGACCGGGAGAGAAAGAAAGGGATCAAAAGAGAGAGAAAGCGAGGACAGTGAGAGAGAGCAAGAGAGAGAGAGAGTAAGAAAGAGGGAGGGGGGTAGGGGGGTATATAAAAACAGTAAAAGGGAGTGAGTTAGGAGGCAGTAGCGAGGTATGGAGGAACACAGCGCTGCTAACTTAACGAATAAATCCAGACACACACAAAAATATCTAGTTATTACTCTCCACAGAAATACGTAGCGAGGGAGGGAAGGAGCAGTTGTTAGTGTGATGGAGGGAAGGAGCAGTTGTTAATGTGATGGAGGGAAGGAGCAGTTGTTAGTGTGATGGAGGGAAGGAGCAGTTGTTAGTGTGATGGAGGGAAGGAGCAGTTGTTAGTGTGATGGAGGGAAGGAGTAGTTGTTAGTGTGATGGAGGGAAGGAGTAGTTGTTAGTGTGATGGAGGGAAGGAGCAGTTGTTAGTGTGATGGAGGGAAGGAGCAGTTGTTAGTGTGATGGAGGGGAAAGGGGCAGTTGTTAGTGTGATGGAGGGAAGGAGCAGTTGTTAGTGTGATGGGAGGGAAGGAGCAGTTGTTAGTGTGATGGAGGGAAGGAGCAGTTGTTAGTGTGATGGAGGGAAGGAGCAGTTGTTAGTGTGATGGAGGGAAGGAGCAGTTGTTAGTGTGATGGAGGGAAAGGAGCAGTTGTTAGTGTGATGGAGGGAAGGAGCAGTTGTTAATGTGATGGAGGGAAGGAGCAGTTGTTAGTGTGATGGAGGGAAGGAGTAGTTGTTAGTGTGAGGGAGGGAAGGAGTAGTTGTTAGTGTGATGGAGGGAAGGAGTAGTTGTTAGTGTGATGGAGGGAAGGAGCAGTTGTTAGTGTGATGGAGGGAAGGAGTAGTTGTTAGTGTGATGGAGGGAAGGAGCAGTTGTTAGTGTGATGGAGGGAAGGAGGGAGTTGTTAATGTGATGGAGGGAAGGAGCAGTTGTTAGTGTGATGGAGGGAAGGAGCAGTTGTTAGTGTGATGGAGGGAAGGAGCAGTTGTTAGTGTGATGGAGGGAAGGAGCAGTTGTTAGTGTGATGGAGGGAAGGAGCAGTTGTTAGTGTGATGGAGGGAAGGAGCAGTTGTTAGTGTGATGGGGGAAGGAGCAGTTGTTAGTGTGGGTGGAGGGAAGGAGCAGTTGTTAGTGTGATGGAGGGAAGGAGCAGTTGTTAGTGTGATGGAGGGAAGGAGCAGTTGTTATGTGATGGAGGGAAGGAGCAGTTGTTAGTGTGATGGAGGGAAGGAGCAGTTGTTAGTGTGATGGGGGAAGGAGCAGTTGTTAGTGTGATGGAGGGAAGGAGCAGTTGTTAGTGTGATGGAGGGAAGGAGCAGTTGTTAGTGTGATGGAGGGAAGGAGTAGTTGTTAGTGTGATGAGGGAAGGAGCAGTTGTTAGTGTGATGGAGGGAGGGAGTAGTTGTTAGTATATGGAGGGAAGGAGCAGTTGTTAGTGTGATGGAGGGAAGGAGTAGTTGTTAGTGTGATGGAGGGAAGGAGCAGTTGTTAGTGTGATGGAGGGAAGGAGCAGTTGTTAGTGTGATGGAGGGAAGGAGTAGTTGTTAGTGTGATGGAGGGAAGGAGCAGTTGTTAGTGTGATGGAGGGAAGGAGCAGTTGTTAGTGTGATGGAGGGAAGGAGCAGTTGTTAGTGTGATGGAGGGAAGGAGCAGTTGTTAGTGTGATGGAGGGAAGGAGTAGTTGTTAGTGTGATGGAGGGAAGGAGTAGTTGTTAGTGTGATGGAGGGAAGGAGCAGTGTTGTGTGATGGAGGGAAGGAGCAGTTGTTAGTGTGATGGAGGGAAGGAGCAGTTGTTAGTGTGATGGAGGGAAGGAGTAGTTGTTAGTGTGATGGAGGGAAGGAGCAGTTGTTAGTGTGATGGAGGGAAGGAGTAGTTGTTAGTGTGATGGAGGGAAGGAGTAGTTGTTAGTGTGATGGAGGGAAGGAGCAGTTGTTAGTGTGATGGAGGGAAGGAGCAGTTGTTAGTGTGATGGAGGGAAGGAGCAGTTGTTAGTGTGATGGAGGGAAGGAGCAGTTGTTAGTGTGATGGGGGGAGGGAGTAGTTGTTAGTGTGATGGAGGGAAGGAGCAGTTGTTAGTGTGATGGAGGGAAGGAGCAGTTGTTAGTGTGATGGAGGGAAGGAGCAGTTGTTAGTGTGATGGAGGGAAGGAGCAGTTGTTAGTGTGATGGAGGGAAGGAGCAGTTGTTAGTGTGATGGAGGGAGGGAGTAGTTGTTAGTGTGATGGAGGGAAGGAGTAGTTGTTAGTGTGATGGAGGGAAGGAGTAGTTGTTAGTGTGATGGAGGGAAGGAGCAGTTGTTAGTGTGATGGAGGGAAGGAGCAGTTGTTAGTGTGATGGAGGGAAGGAGCAATTGTTAGTGTGATGGAGGGAGGGAGTAGTTTGTTAGTGTGATGGAGGGAAGGAGCAGTTGTTAGTGTGATGGAGGGAAGGAGCAGTTGTTAGTGTGATGGAGGGAGGGAGTAGTTGTTAGTGTGATGGAGAGAGTAGTTGTCAGTGATGGGGAGGGAGGAGTAGTTGTTTTGTGTGATGGAGGGAAGGAGTAGTTGTTAGTGTGATGGAGGGAAGGAGTAGTTGTTAGTGTGATGGAGGGAGGGAGTAGTTGTTAGTGTGATGGAGGAAGGAGTAGTTGTTAGTGTGATGGAGGGAAGGAGTAGTTGTTAGTGTGATGGAGGGAAGGAGCAGTTGTTAGTGTGATGGAGGGAAGGAGCAGTTGTTAGTGTGATGGAGGGAAGGAGCAGTTTGTTAGTGTGATGGAGGGAAGGAGTGTTGTTATTGTGATGGAGGGAAGGAAGCAGTTGTTAGTGTGATGAAGGGAAGGAGCAGTTGTTGTGTGATGGAGGGAAGGAGCAGTTGTTAGTGTGATGGAGGGAAGGAGTAGTTGTTAGTGTGATGGAGGGAAGGAGTAGTTGTTAGTGTGATGGAGGGGAAAGGGGCAGTTGTTAGTGTGATGGATGGGAAGGAGCAGTTGTTAGTGTGATGGAGGGAAGGAGCAGTTGTTAGTGTGATGGAGGGAGAGAGTAGTTGTTAGTGTGATGGAGAGAGTAGTTGTCAGTGATGGAGGGAGGGAGTAGTTGTTAGTGTGATGGAGGGAGGGGTAGTTGTTAGTGTGATGGAGTGAGGGAGTAGGTGTTAGTGTGATGGAGGGAGGGAGTAGTTGTTAGTGTGATGGAGAGAGTAGTTGTCAGTGATGGAGGGAGGGGAGTAGTTGTTTAGTGTGATGGATAGAGTAGTTGTCAGTGATGGAGGGAGGGAGCAGTTGTTAGTGTGAAGGAGAGAGTATTGTCAGTGATGGAGGGAGGGAAGTAGTTGTTAGTGTGATGGAGGGAGGGAGTAGTTGTTAGTGTGATGGAGTGAGGGAGTAGGTGTTAGTGTGATGGAGGGAAGGAGCAGTTGTTAGTGTGATGGAGGGAAGGAACAGCTGTTAGTGTGATGGAGGGAAGGAGCAGTTGTTAGTGTGATGGAGGGAAGGAGCAGTTGTTAGTGTGATGGAGGGAAGGAGCAGTTGTTAGTGTGATGGAGGGAAGGAGTAGTTGTTAGTGTGATGGAGGGAGGGAGTAGGTGTTAGTGTGATGGAGTAGTTGTTAGTGTGATGTAGGGAGGGAGTAGTTGTTAGTGTGATGGAGGGAGGGAGTAGTTGTTAGTGTGATGGAGGGAAGGAGTAGTTGTTAGTGTGATGGAGGGAAGGAGTAGTTGTTAGTGTGATGGAGGGAGGGAGTAGGTGTTAGTGTGATGGAGTAGTTGTTAGTGTGATGGAGGGAGGGAGTAGTTGTTAGTGTGATGGAGGGAGGGAGTAGGTGTTAGTGTGATGGAGTAGTTGTTAGTGTGATGGAAGGAGGGAGCAGTTGTTAGTAAGAGAGAGCAGAAGAGAGAGAGAGTAGAGAGAGAGAGAGAGAGACGAGAGAGAGAGAGAGACAGAGAGAGAGACGAGAGAGAGAGAGAGAGAGAGAGACAGAGAGAGAGAGAGAGAGAGAGAGAGAGAGAGAGAGAGAGAGAGAGAGAGAGAGAGAGAGAGAGAGAGAGAGAGAGAGAGAGAGAGAGGGAGGGGACCTGTTGACATTATTCTGGTCTAGTGGCTAAGTGATTCTAGACAGGTATCCCACACCCAAGGTATCGTATCTCAGATTCAAGGTATCCCGGAGTATCCCACACCCAAGGTATCGTATCTCAGATTCAAGGTATCCCGGAGTATCCCACACCCAAGGTATCGTATCTCAGATTCAAGGTATCCCCGAGTATCCCAGACCCAAGGTATCGTATCTCAGATTTAAGGTATCCCGGAGTATCCCAGACTAAATGTATCGTATCTCAGATTCAAGGTATCCCGGAGTATCCCAGACTCAAGGTATCGTATATCAGATTCAAGGTATCGCGGAGTAATCCCCAGACTCAAGATCGTATCCTCAATTCAAGTATCCCCGAGTATCCCAGACTCCAAGTATCGTATCGCAGATTCAAGTATTCCGCAGTATCCAGACCAAGGTATCGTATCTCAGATTCAAGTTCCCGGAGTATCCCAGCATCAAGGTAACGTATATCAGATTCAAGGTATCCCGGAGTATCCCAGACCCAAGGCATCGTATCTCAGATTCAAGGTATCCCGGAGTATCCCAGACTCAAGGTATATTACTAATTCCAGACCAAAGGTATCCCAGACTCAAGGTATCCCAGACTCAAGGTATCCCAGACTCAAGGTATCCCAGACTCAAGGTATCCCAGACTCAAGGTATCCCAGACTCAAGGTATCCCAGACTCAAGGTATCCCAGACTCAAGGTATCCCAGACTCAAGGTATCCCAGACTCAAGGTAACCCAGACTCAAGGTATCCCAGACTCAGTATCCCAGACTCCAGGTATGCCCAGACCTCAAGTATCCCAGACCAAGTATCCCAGACGCAAGGTATCCCAGACCCACCCAAGGTATCCATAGTCAAGGTATCCCAGACTCAAGGTATCCCAACTCAAGTATCCCAGACTCCAAGGTATCCCAGACCAAGTATCCCAACTTCAAGGTATCCCAGACTCAGGTATCCCATATCCCAGCTCTAGTATCCCAGACCCAAGGTATCCCAGACTCAAGGTATCCCATGACTCAAGATATCCCAGACTCAAGATCCCAGACTCAAGGTATCCCAGACTCAAGGTATCCCAGACTCAAGGTATCCCAGACTCAAGGTATCCCAGACTCAAGGTATCCCAGACTCAAGGTATCCCAGACTCAAGGTATCCCCAACCAAGAGTATTCCCAGATCAGGGTATCCCGGAGTTTTGAGAAAACTGAAGTAAACCGGCATCAAACCACAGGTTAGAAAAGTAAACCCAATCCTAGTAAAAACCAGCTGCATCACGCTGAAGTTTCAAGACGATCTGAAGCAACTTTCCAGACATCACATTTAAACTGTAATAATTTAAAAAAATATTGAAAAAACAGACAGCAGACTGCAAGGGAGACAGCAGACAGCAATAGAAGACAACAGAACAGCAGAATGGAAGACAGCAGAAAGCAATGGAAGACAACAGACAGCAGAATGGCAAGACAGCCAGACAGCAATGGAAGAACAACAGACAGCAGATGGGAAGACAACAACACAAGGGAAGACAGCAACAGCAAGAAGACAACAGACAGCAAGATGGAAGACTACAGACAGCAGATGGAGACAACAGACAGCAGCTGGAAGACAGCATCAGCAGATGAGACAACAGACAGCAAGATGAAGAAACAGAAGGAATGGAGACAACACACAGCAGACTGAAGACAACAGACAGCAGATGGAAGACAACAGACAGCAGATGGAAGACAACAGACAGCAGATGGAAGACAACAGACAGCAGATGGAAGACAGCAGACAGCAATGGAAGACAGCAGACAGCAATGAAGACAACAGATCAGCAGATGGAGGCGAGACAAAGACAGCAAATGGAAGACAGCAACAGCAGATGGAAGACAGCAGATGGAAGACAGCAGACGCAGATGGAAGACAACAGACAGCAGATGAAGACGCAACTGCAGATGGAAGCAGCAGACAGCAGATGGGAAGAAACAACCGACAGTCAATGGAAGACAGCAGATGGAAGACAACAGACAGCAGATGGAAGACAGCAGATGGAAGACAACAGACAGCAGATGGAAGACAGCAGACAGCAGATGGAAGACAACAGACAGCAGATGGAAGACAGCAGATGGAAGACAACAGACAGCAGATGGAAACGAGCAGACAGCAGATGGAAGACAACAGACAGCAGATGGAAGACAACAGACAGCAGATGGAAGACAGCAGACAGCAGATGGAAGACAACAGACAACAGATGGAAGACAACAGACAGCAGATGGAAGACAGCAGACAGCAGATGGAAGACAGCAGACAGCAGATGGAAGACAACAGACAGCAGATGGAAGACAGCAGACAGCAGATGGAAAACAATAGACAAGCAATGGAGCCAGCAGATGGAAGACAACAACAGCAGATGGAAGGAACAGCAAGACAGCAGATGGAAGACAGCAGATGAAGACAACAGACACAGAGGAAGACAGCACACACAGATGGAAGACAGCAGATGGAAAAGACCAACAGACCGCAGATGGAAGACAACAGACAGCAGATGGAAGACAACAGACAGCAGATGGAAGACAGCAGATGGAAGACAACAGACAGCAGATGGAGACAGTGCATACAGCAGATAGGCAGACTACAACAGCCAGATGAAGACAGCAGACAGAAGATGGATGACAGCATGACAGCAGATTGAAAGACAACAGACAGCAATGGAAGACAGCAGACAGCAATGAAGACAACAGACAGCAAGATGGAAGACAACAGACAGCAGATTGGTAACAACAACACAATGGAAGAAAACAGATACAGCAGAATGGAAGACAACAGATGGAAGAACAGCAAACAGCAGATGAAGACAGCAGACAGCAATGGAAGACAACAGACAGCAGATGGAAGACAACAGACAGCAGATGGAAGACAACAGACAACAGATGGAAGACAGCAAACAGCAGATGGAAGACAGCAGACAGCAGATGGAAGACAGCAGATGGAAGACAACAGACAGCAGATGGAAGACAGCAGACAGCAGAAGGAAGATAACAAGCGAGCATACAGCAGATGGAAGACAACAGACGCAATGGAAGACAGCAACAGCAGATGAAGACAGCAGACAGCAGATGGAAGACAACAGACAGCAGATGGAAGACAGCAGACAGCAGATGGAAGACAACAGACAGCAGATGAAGACAACAGCAGCAGATGGAAACAACAGACAGCATATGGAAGAACAACAGCCAGCAAGGAAGACAACAGAACAACAGATGGAAGACAGCAAACAGCAGATGGAAGACAGCAATGTAAGACAGCAGATGGAAGACAACAGACAAGCCAGATGGAAAGGACAGCACCAGCAGATTGAAGCCAACAGACAGCAGATGGAAGACAGCAGACAGCAGATGGAAGAAACCAACAACAGCAGAGAGGAAGACAACAGACAGCAATGGGAAGGACAGCAGACAGCAATGAAGACATCAGACACAGATGGAAGACCAGTACTGACAGCTGATGGAAGACAACAGACAGCAGATGGAAACGAGCAACAGCAGAAGAAGACAGCAGACCAGCAGATGAAGACCAAAAACAGTCAGCAGATTGGAAGTCAACAACAGCAGATGGAAGACAGCAGATGGAAGACAACAGACAGCAGATGAAAACAACAGACAGGCAGATGGAAAACAGCAGCAAGCAGATGGAAGACAGCAACGCAGATGAAGACACAACAGCAGATGAAGACAACAACAGCAGATGGAAGAAAGAAGAAGCAGCATGGAAAGACAACAGACAGCAGATGGAAGACAGCAGACAGCAGATGGAAGACAACAGACAGCAGATGGAAGACAACAGACAGCAGATGGAAGACAGCAGACAGCAGATGGAAGACAACAGACAGCAGATGGAAGACAACAGACAGCAGATGGAAGACAGCAGACAGCAGATGGAAGACAGCAGACAGCAGATGGAAGAACAACAGACTGCAGATGGAAGCAACAGACAGCAGATGGAAGACAGCAGACAGCAGATGGAAGACAGCAGACATCAGATGGAAGACAACAGACAGCAGATGGAAGACAACAGACAGCAGATGGAAGACAGCAGACAGCATATGGAGCAAGCCGACCGCAATGGAAGACAGCAGACAGAGATGGACAGACAACTGACAGCAGATGGAAAACAACAACAGCAGATGGAAGAAGCAGACAGCAGAGGAAGACAGCAATGGAATCAGCAGACGAAGACAGGAAGCAGATGGAAAACAGCATACGGAAAGACAACAGACAGCAGATAGGAAGACAGCTGAGAGCAGATGGAAGACAACAGACAGCAGATGAAGACAGCAGATGGGAAGAAAACAACAGCCGATGAAGACAGCAGACAGCAGATGGAAGACGCAGACAGCAAAGGAAGACAACAGACACAATGGAAGACAGCAGACAGCAATGGAAACAGAAGACAGCAGAAGGAAGACACAGACAGCAGACGAAAGACATCCAGATGGAAGACAGCAGAACAGCAGCTGGAAGACATCAGACAGTCAGATGAAGAAAAAAAAACAACCGGCAGAATGGATAGACAACAAACAGCAATGGAAGACAGCAGACAGCAGATGGAAGACAACAGACAGCAGATGGAAGACAGCAGAAAGCAGATGGAAGACAACAGACAGCAGATGGAAGACAACAGACAGCAGATGGAAGACAGCAGACAGCAATGAAAGACCAGCAGATGGAAGACAACAGACAGCAGATGGAAGACAGCAGACAGCAGATGGAAGACAGCAGACAGCAGATGGAAGACAGCAGATGGAAGACAGCAGATGGAAGACAACAGACAGCAGATGGAAGACAACAGACAGCAGATGGAAGACGCAGATGGAGACAACAATAGGAAGACAGCAGATGGAAGACAACAGACAAGCAGATGGAAGACAGCGAGACAGCAATAAAGACACAGACAAGCAGTTGGAAGGACAGCAGACAACAGATGGAAACAGCAGACAGCAGATGGAAGACTACAGACAACAGATGGAAGACAGCAGATGGAATAGTAGACTGCAAGACACAGATTGGAAGACACAATGAAAGACAGCAACAGCAGATGGAAGACAGCAGACAGCAGATGGAAGACAGCAGATGGAAGACAACAGACAGCAGATGGAAGACAACAGACAGCAGATGGAAGACAGCAGACAGCAGAAGGAAGACAACAGACAGCAGATGGAAGACAGCAGACAGCAGATGGAAGACAACAAGACAGCAGATGGAAGACAGCAGACAGAGAGGGAAGACAACAGACAGCAGATGGAAGACAGCAGATGGAAGACAGCAGATGGAAGACAGCAGACAGCAGATGGGAAGACAACAGATGGAAACCAAGCAGACAGAAACAGCAGATGGAGAGACAGCAGACGGAAGACACAGACAGCAGATGGAAGGACAGGCAGAGATCAATGGAAGACAACGACAGCAGATGGAAACACAGATTGAAGCACAGCAGAGATGGACGAAAACAGACAGCAGATGGAAGACAGCAACACAGATGGGAAGACAGCAGACAGCAATGGGAAGACAAACAGACAGCAGATGAAGACAGCAGACCGCAGATGGAAGACAGCAACTGCAGATGGAAACAGCAGACAGCAGACAAAGACAGCAATTGGACGACATCGTATACAGCAGATGGAAGGACAGCAGACAGCAGATGGAAGAAAAACAGACAAGAGCAGATGGAAGGACAACAGACAGCAATGGAGTAGACAAGCAGACAGCAATGGAAGACAAATCAGACAGCAGATGGAAGACAGCAGAAAGCGATGGAAGACAAAAGACAGCAGAGGAAGACAACAGACAGCCAAATGTAAGACAACGTGGGAGACAACAATGAAGACAGCAAACAAACAGCAGATGGAAGACCCAGCAACAGCAGATGAAGAACAGCAGAGAAAGACCCCAGACAGCAGATGGAAGACAGCAGACAGCAGATGGAAGATAAACAGACAGCAACAGCAAGGAAGACAACAGACCATCAGATGGCAGCAGCAGACAGCAGATGAAGACAGCAGACCAGCAGATGGAAAACCAACAACAGCAGAGGAAACAGCAGACGAGCAGATGGAAGACCACAGACACAGATGGAAGACAACAGAACAGAGATGCGGAAGACAACAGACAGCAGATGGAAGACAAAAGACAGCAAGAGGAAGACTACAGACAAACAGATGGAAGACACAAACAGCAATGGAAGACAGCATACAGCAGTGGAAGACAGCAGAGGAAGACAACAGACAGCAGATGGAAGACACAGACACAGATGGAAGACAAACAGACAGCAGATGGGAAGACAGCAACAGCAGATGGAAGACAACAGACAGCAGATGGAAGACAACAGACAGCAGATGGAAGACAGCAGACAGCAGATGAAGACAAACAGACAGCAGAAGGAAGACAGCAGACAGCAGATGTAGACAACAAGACAGAGATGGAACCGCAGACAGCAATGGAAGACAGCAGACAGCAGATGGAAGACAACAGACAGCATATGGAAACAACAGACAGCATATGGAAGACAGCAATGGAAGACAACAGACAGCAGAGAAACAACAGCAGCAGATGGAAGACCGCAGACAGCAGATGGAAGACAGCAGACCAGCAGATGGTAGACAACAGACAGCAGATTGGAAGACAACAGACAGCAATGCAGTACAGAAGACATCGCAGATGGGAACAACAGACAGCAGATGGAAGACGAGCAGACCAGCAGATGGAAGACAACAAACATCAAGGAAGACATCAGACAGCAGATGGAGACAGCAGACAGCAGATGAAACAACAGACAGCAAGAATTGGAAGATCAACATACAGCAGATGGAAGACAGCAGACAGCAGATGGAAGACAGCAGACAGCAGATGGAAGACAACAGACAGCAGATGGAAGACAACAGACAGCAGATGGAAGACAGCAGACAGCAGATTGGAAACAGCAGACCTCAATGGAAACAAACAGACAGCAGATGGAAGACAACAGACAGCAGATGGAAGACAGCATACAGCAATGGAAGACAGCAGACAGCAAGAATGGAAGACAGCAGACAGCAGATTGAAGACACAAACAGCCAGCAATGGAAGACAACAGAACAGCATGATGGAAGAAGCAGACAGCAGATGGAAACAGCAGATGGAAGACAGCAGACAGCAGATGGAAGACAACAGATGGAAGACAGCAGACAGAAGACAGCAGATGGAAGACAGCAGACGGAAGACAACAGACAGCAGATGGAAGACAGCAGAGAGCAGATGGAAGACAACAGACCACAGATGGGAAGACAGCAGATTGGAAGAAAACAGACAGCAATGGAAGAGCAGCAGACAGCAGAATGGAAGACAGCAGACAGCAGATGGAAGACAACAGACAGCAGATGGAAGACAGCAGACAGCAGATGGAAGACAGCAGACAGCAGATGGAAGACAGCAGACAGCAGACGAAAGACAGCAGATGGAAGACATCAGACAGCAGATGGAAGACAGCAGACAGCAGATGGAAGAAAACAGACAGCAGATGGAAGACAACAGACAGCAGATGGAAGACAGCAGACAGCAGATGGAAGACAACAGACAGCAGATGGAAGACAGCAGAAAGCAGATGGAAGACAACAGACAGCAGATGGAAGACAACAGACAGCAGATGGAAGACAGCAGACAGCAGATGAAAGACAGCAGATGGAAGACAACAGACAGCAGATGGAAGACAGCAGACAGCAGATGGAAGACAGCAGACAGCAGATGGAAGACAGCAGATGGAAGACAGCAGATGGAAGACAACAGACAGCAGATGGAAGACAACAGACAGCAGATGGAAGACAGCAGATGGAAGACAACAGATGGAAGACAGCAGATGGAAGACAACAGACAGCAGACAGCAGATGGAAGACAACAGACAGCAGATGGAAGACAGCAGACAACAGATGGAAGACAGCAGACAGCAGATGGAAGACAACAGACAACAGATGGAAGACAGCAGATGGAAGACAGCAGACAGCAGATGGAAGACAGCAGATGAAAGACAGCAGACAGCAGATGGAAGACAGCAGACAGCAGATGAAGAGCAACATACAGCAGATGAAGACAACAGCAGCAGATGGAAGACAGCAGACAGCAGAAGGAAGACAACAGACAGCAGATGGAAGACAGCAGACAGCAGATGGAAGACAACAGACAGCAGATGGAAAACAGCAGACAGCAGATGGAAGACAACAGACAGCAGATGGAAGACAGCAGATGGAAGACAGCAGATGGAAGACAGCAGACAGCAGATGGAAGACAACAGATGGAACAGCAGACAGCAAGATGGAAGACAGCAGAACGGAAGACACAGACAGCAGATGGAAGACAGCAGAGAGCAGATGTAAGAGCAACAGACAGTACAATGGTAGACAGCAATGGAAAGAAAACAGACCAGCAGATGGAGACAGCAACAGCAGATGGAACAGCAGACAGCAGATGGAAGACAAAGACAGCAGATGGAAACAGCAGAACAGCAGAAGGAAGACAGCAGACAGCAGATGGAAGACATCAGACAGCAGACGAAAGACAGCAATGGAAACCCTTCAGACCGCAAAGCAGATGGAAGAAAACAGACAGCAGATGGAGACAACAGACAGCAGATGAAGACAAGACAGCAGATAAGACAACAGACTGCAGATGAAGACAGCATAAAGCTATGGATGACAACAGACAGCAGATGGAAGACAACAGACAGCAGATGGAAGACAGCAGACAGCAGATGAAAGACAGCAGATGGAAGACACAGACAGCAATGGAAGACAGCAGACAGCAGATGGAAGACACAGCAACAGCAGATGGAAGGACAGCATATGGAAGACAGCAAGATGGAAGACACCAGACAGCAGAGGGAAGACAACAGACAGCAGTGGAACAAACAGCCAACAGCTGATGGAAGACAACAACAGCAGATGGAAGACAGCAGATGGAAGACAACATACACAGATGGAAGACAGCAGATGGTAACAACAGAACAGCAGATGGAAAGACAGCAGACAGCAGAATAGAAGACAACAACAGCAATGGAAGACAGCAGACAACAATGGAAGACAGCAGACCAGCAGATGGAAGACCCAAACCAAGACAACAGATGGAAGACAGCAGATGGAAGACAGCAGACAGCAGATGGAAGACAGCAGACAGCAGATGGAAGACAGCAGATGAAAGACAGCAGACAGCAGATGGAAGACAGCAGACAGCAATGGAAGACGAGCAATGGAAGACAACAGAACAGCAGATGAAGAACAACAGACAGTCAGATGGAAGACAGCAGACAGCAGAAGGAAGACAACAGACAGCAGATGGAAGACAGCAGACAGCAGATGGAAGACAACAGACAGCAGATGGAAGACAGCAGACAGCAGATGGAAGACAACAGACAGCAGATGGAAGACAGCAGACAGCAGATGGAAGACAGCAGACAGCAGATGAAAGACAGCAGACAGCAGATGGAAAACAGCAGACAGCAGATGGAAGACAGCAGACAGAAGACAAGAGACAGCAGATGGAAGACAACAGACAGCAGATGGAAGACAGCAGACAGCAGATGAAGACAACAACAGCAGATGGAAGACACAATGGAACACAACAGACAGCAGATGGAAGACAGCAGACAATTAGTCAAGCAAGAAAAGAAGACAACAGACAGCAGATGGAAGACAGCAGACAGCAGATGGAAGACAACAGACAGCAGATGGAAGACAGCAGACAGCAGATGGAGAACAACAGCAGCAGATGAGACAGCAGACAGCAATGGAAGACAGCAGACTGCAGATGAAAGCGAAAGACAGCAGACACGCCAGATGGAAAACAGCAACAGGCAAGATGAATACGCAAGACGAAGACAAGAGACAGCAGATGGAAGACAACAGACAGCTGATAAGACAGCATCATCAAGCAGAGCAGCAGAATGGAAGACAACAGACGCAGAGGAAGACAGCAGACAGCAGATGGAACACAACAACAGCTTAATGGAAGACAGAAGACCAGCAGATGGAAGACAACAGACAGCAGATGGAAGACAGCAGACAGCGGATGGAAGACAGCAGACAGCAGATGGAAGACAGCAGACAGCAGATGGAAGACAGCAGACAGCAGATGGAAGACAGCAGACAGCAGATGGAAGACAACAGACAGCAGATGGAAGACAGCAGACACGATGGAAGACAGCAGACAGCAGATGGAAGACAGCAGATGGAAGACAGCAGACAGCAGATGGAAGACAACAGACAGCAGATGGAAGACAGCAGACAGCGGATGGAAGACAGCAGACAGCAGATGGAAGACAGCAGAACAGCAGAGAAACAGCAGCATACAGCAGATCGGGAAGACAGCAGACAGCAGAAAGACAGACATCAGATAGAAGACAGCAGGAAGCAGACAGGGGGGGTTGCAGCTAGGGGCTACCGGCAATTACAACTTATAATTACTCAACAAAGGGAGAACATATGATAACAGATAGATGATAGTGACCGTAGTGCCAGACGATAGTGACCATAGTAGTGGCAGATGATAGTGACCATAGTAGTGGCAGACGATAGTGACCATAGTAGTGGCAGATGATAGTGACCATAGCAGTGGCAGATGATAGTGACCATAGCAGTGGCAGATGATAGTGACCATAGTAGTGGCAGATGAAAATGACCAGAGTAGTGGCAGATGATAATGACCATAGCAGTGGCAGATGATAGTGACCATAGCAGTGGGCAGATGATAAGTGCACCAAGGCATGCAGATATAGTGACCATAGCAGTGGCAGATGATAGTAACCATAGTAGTGGCAGATGATAGTGACCATAGTAGTGGCAGATCGTAGTGACCATAGCAGTGGCAGATGATAGTGACCATAGCAGTGGCAGATGACAGTGACCATAGTGGCAGATGATAGTGACCACAGTAGTGGCAGATGATAGTGACCACAGTAGTTGCAGATAATAGTGACTATAGCAGTGGCAGATGAAAGTGACCATAGTGGCAGATGATAGTGACCATAGCAGTGGCAGATGATAGTGACCATAGTGACAGATGATAGTGACCACAGTAGTGGCAGATGATAGTGACTATAGCAGTGGCAGATGATAGTGACCATAGTGGCAGATGATAGTGACCATAGTAGTGGCAGATGACAGTGATCACAGTAGCAGTAGATGATAATGACCATAGTGGCAGATGATAGTGACCATAGTAGTGGTAGATGATAGTGATCATAGTAGTGGTAGATGATAGTGATCATAGTAGTGGTAGATGATAGTGATCATAGTAGCGGTAGATGATAGTGAACACAGTAGTGGTAGATGATAGTGACCATAGCAGTGGTAGATGATAGTGACCACAATAGTGGTAAATGATAGTGTCATAGAAGTGGTGGTAGATGATAGTGATCAAAGTATGGTAAAGACAGTGATCATAGTGGTAGATGATAGTGTACATAGTATTGGTAGATGATAGTGCGCATAGTAGGGTAGATGATACGATGATCTAGTATGGTAGATAATAGTGCTCATAGTAGTGGTAGATGAAGTGCACATAGTAGGGCAGTTGATAGTGATTTATAGTATTGGTGATGATAGTGACATAGAGTGGCAGATGATAGTGATCAGAGTAGTGGTAGATGATAAATGATCATAGATGGCAGATATAGTGATCATATAAGTGGTAGATAATAGTGATCATAGTATTGTAGATTGGATAGTGATCATAGTAGTGGCAGTTGATAGTGATTATATAGTGGTTAGATGATAGTGATCATAGTAGTGGCGATGAAAGTGATCATAGTAGTGGGAGGTTATAGCAATATGAGATAATGATCATAGTAGTGGGCAGATGATAGTATCGACACGTAGTGTAATAAAAGTGATCAAAGTAGTGGTAGATGATATGTGAATCATAGTAGTGGTAGATGATAGTGATCAATATGGTAGCTTGACAGTGATCATAGTAGAGGTAGATGAGATGATCAAGTAGTTGGTAGATGATCGTGACATAGTAGTGGTAGATGACAGTGAATCAAGTAGTGGTAGATGACAGTGGATCATAGTAGTGGTAGATGATAGTGCTCATAGTAGTGGTAGATATAGAGATCATAGTAGTGGTCGATGATAGTGGATCATCGAGTGGTAAATGACAGTGATCAATAGTAGTGGTAGATGATAGTGCTCATAGAGTGGTAGAATAAAAAGTGATCTTAGTGGGTAGTGGTAGATACAGTGATCATAGTAAGGTAGAGATATGATCATAGTAGTGTAGATGATAGTGATCATAGTAAGTGGTAGATGATGGTGATCATAGTATGGAAGATGAATAGTGATCATAGTAGTGTAGATGACAGTGATCATAGTAAGTGGTAGATGATGTGGATCAAGTAGTGGTAGAGTAATAGTGATCATAAGTAGTGGTTAGATGATAGTGATCAAGAGTGGGTAGATGATAGTGGGATCATAGGAGTGGTAGATGACAGTGACCATAGTAGTGGTAGATGACAGTGATCATAGTAGCGGTAGATGATAGTGATCATAGTAGTGGTTGATAATAGTGATCATAGTAGTGGTAGATGATAGTGATCATAGTAGTGGTAGATGACAGTGATCATAGTAGTGGTAGATGATAGTGATCATAGAGTGGTAGATGACAGTGGACATAGTAGTGGAAGATTGATGGTGATCATAGTAGTGGTAGATGATAGTGATCATAGTAGTGGTAGATGACAGTGATCATAGTAGTGGTAGATGATGGTGATCATAGTAGTGGTTGATAATAGTGATCATAGTAGTGGTAGATGATGGTGATCATAGTAGTGGTAGATGATAGTGATCATAGTAGTGGTAGATAATAGTGATCATAAGTAGGTAGATGATGGTGATCATAGTAGTGGTAGATGATAGGGATCATAGTAGGTTAGATAATATGATCATACGTAGTGGTAGATGATGGTGAATCATAGTATGGTTGATAATAGTGATCATAGTAGTGGTAGATGATAGTGTCAATAGTAGTGAAATGATATGATCATAGTAAGTGGTAGATGAACAGTGATCATAGTATTGGAGATTGATAGTGACATAGATAGTGGTAGAATAATAGTGATCATCTTAGTGGTAGAGATAGTGAGCATAGTAGTGGTAGATATATGATCATAGTAGTGGTAGATGACAGGTGACCATAGTATTGGTAATGAAGTGATCAGTGTAGCGGTAGATGATATGATCATAGTAGTGGTTGATAATAAGTGATCATAGTAGTGGTAGATGATAGTGGGATCATGAGTATGGTAGATGACGAGTGGATCATATTAGTGGTAGATGATAGTGATCATAGTAGTGGTAGATGACAGTGATCATAGTAGTGGTAGATGATGGTGATCATAGTAGTGGTAGATGATAGTGATCATAGTAGTGGTAGATGACAGTGATCAATATAGTGGTAGAATGATGGTGATCATAGTATGGTTATAATAGTGATCATAGTAGTGATAGATGATGGTGATCATAGTAGTGGTAGATGATAGTGATCATAGTAGTGGTTGATAATAGTGATCATAGTAGTGGTAGATGATGGTGATCATAGTAGTGGTAGATGATAGTGATCATAGTAATGGTAATAAATAGGATCATAAGTAGTGGATATGAGGGGGATCATAGTAGTTGGTTTGATAATAGTGATCTAGTAGTGGTAATGATGGTGATCAAGTAGTGGTAGATGATAGTGATCAGAGATAGCGTAGATGATAGTGATCATAGTAGTGGTTGATAATATGATCATAGTAGTGGTAGATGATTAGGGATCGTAATCATAGTAGTGTAAGATGACAGGATCCTAGTAGTGGTAAGATGAATAGTGATCATAGTAAGTGTAGATGAACAGTGATCATAGGAAAGTGGTTTAGAAGATGGTGATCATAGTAGTGTAGATGATATATCATATAGTGGTAGATGACAGTGTCATAGTAGTGGTAGATGATGGTGATCCATAGTAAAGTGGTTGATAAGAGTGTCATAGTAGTGGTAGAGGATGGTGATCATAGGTAGTGGTAGAATGACAGTGGTCATAGTATTGGTAGATGATAGTGATTCATAATACGGTAAAGATGATAGTGATCCATATGTAAGCGAAGATGATAGTGATCATAGTATGGAAGATGATAGTGATCATAAGTAGTGGTAGATGATAGTGATCATAGTAGTGGTAGATACAGTGAATCATGGTAGTGGTAATGATTAGTGATCAAGTAGCGGAGATGATAGTGGTCATAGTAGTGTAGTTCTGATAGTGATCATAGTAAGTGGTAGATGATAGTGATCAAGTAGTGGTTGATGATAGTGATCATAGTAGTGTTGAACAAGTGATCATAGTATGTAGATGATATGATCATAGTAGTGGCAATGATAGTGATCAGAGTAGTGGTTGATGACAGTGATCATAGTATGTGGGTAGATGACAGTGAACCAGAGTAGTGGTAGATGATGAGTGAATCATAGTAGTTGTTGATGATCGTGAATCATAGTAGTGGTAGATGATAGTGATCATAGTAGTGTGGTTTATGAAAGTGATCATAGTAGTGGTTGATGATAGTGATCATAGTAGTGGTAGATGATAGTGATCATAGTAGTGGTTGATGACAGTGATCATAGTAGTGGTTGATGACAGTGATCATAGTAGTGGTAGATGATAGTGATCATAGTAGTGGTAGATGATAGTGATCATAGTAGTGGTAGATGATAGTGATCATAGTAGTGGTAGATGAGAGTGATCCAGAGTAGTGTTAGATGACGATCATAGTATGGTTGATGACATGAATTCATTAGTATTGGTAGATGATAGTGATCATAGTAGTGGTAGATGATAGTGATCATAGTAGTGGTAGATGATAGTGATCATAGTAGTGGTAGATGATAGTGATCATAGTAGTGGTAGATGATAGTGATCATAGTAGTGGTAGATGATAGTGATCACAGTAGTGGTTGATGACAGTGATCATAGTAGTGGTAGATGATAGTGATCATAGTAGTGGTAGATGATAGTGATCATAGTAGTGGTAGATAAAGTGATCATAGTAGTGGTAGATGATAGTGATCATAGTAGTGGTAGATGAATGAGTGATCATGAAGTGGTAGATGACAGTGACCATAGTAGTGGTAGATGACAGTGATCATAGTAGCGGTAGATGATAGTGATCATAGTAGTGGTTGATAATAGTGATCATAGTAGTGGTAGATGATGGTGATCATAGTAGTGGTAGATGATAGTGATCATAGTAGTGGTAGATGACAGTGATCCTAAAGTGTAGATGAGGTGATCATAGTAGTGGTTGAAAATTAGTGATCATAGTAGTGGGTAGATGAATGGTGATCATAGTAGTGGTAGATGACAGTGATCCATAGTAAACGGTAAGATGATAAAGTGAATCCATAGTAGTGGTTGATGATAGTCATCATAGTAGTGGTAGATGATAGTGATCATAATAGCGGTAGATGATAGTGATCATAGTAGTGGAAGATGATAGTGATCATAGTAGTGGAAGATGATAGTGATCATAGTAGTGGTAGATGATAGTGATCATAGTAGTGGTAGATGACAGTGATCATAGTAGTGGTAGATGACAGTGATCATAGTAGCGGTAGATGATAGTGATCATAGTAGTGGTTGATAATAGTGATCATAGTAGTGGTAGATGACAGTGATCATAGTAGCGTATATGATGTGGTCATCGCTTAGTGTTAGAGATAGTGATTTCATAGTAGTGGTAAAGATCGTGATCAAGTAAGTGGTTGATGATAGTGATCATAGGCAAAAAAGTGGTTGATTGACAGTGATCATAGTAGTGGTAGATGATAGTGATCATAGTAGTGGCAGATGATAGTGATCATAGTAGTGGTTGATGACAGTGATCATAGTAGTGGTAGATGACAGTGGATCATAGTAGTGGTAGATGATAGCGATCATTGTATTGGTTGAATATGATCATAGTATGGTAGATGATAGTGATCATATTAGTGGTTGAGTTTGATAGTGATCATAGTAGTGGTTGATGTAGTGAATCATAGTAGGAAGATATAGTGATCATAGTAGTGGTTGATGTACAGTGATCATAGTATCGGTTGATACAGTGATCATAGTAGTGGTAGATGAATAGTGTCATAAGTAGTGGTAGATGATAGTGATCAAATAGTAGTGTAGATGAGTGATCATAGTAGTGGTAGATGATAGTGATCATAGTAGTGGTAGATGATAGTGATCATAGTAGTGGTTGATGACAGTGATCATAGTAGTGGTAGATGATAGTGATCATAGTAGTGGTAGATGATATGATAGAGAGAGAGAGAGGAGAGAGAGAGAGAGGAGAGAGAGAGAGAGAGAGAGAGAGAGAGGGAGGGACCTTTGACATTATTCGGTCTAGTGGCTAGTGATTCTAGACAGGTATCCCACACCCCAATATCGTATCCGATTCAAGGTATCCCCGATATCCCACACCCAAGGTATCGACCAGATTCAAGGTATCCCCGGAGTATCCCACAACCCATGGTATCGTATCGCTCAGATTCAAGGTATCCCCAGTATCCCAGACCCAAGTATCGTATCACAGATTTAAGGTATCCCGAGTATCCCAGACAAATGTATCGTCCTCAGATTCAAGGTAACCCGAATTATCCCAGACTCAAGGTATATAGATCAGATTCCAAGGTATCGCGGAGTAATCCCCAGACTCAAGATCGTATCCTCAATTCAAGTATCCCCGAGTATCCCAGACTCCAAGTATCGTATCGCAGATTCAAGTATTCCGCAGTATCCAGACCAAGGTATCGTATCTCAGATTCAAGTTCCCGGAGTATCCCAGCATCAAGGGGTAACGTATTCAGATTTCAAGGTATCCCCGGAGTATCCGCAGACCCAAGGCATCGTATCTCAGATTCAAGGTATCCCGGAGTATCCCAGACTCAAGGTATATTACTAATTCCAGACCAAAGGTATCCCAGACTCAAGGTATCCCAGACTCAAGGTATCCCAGACTCAAGGTATCCCAGACTCAAGGTATCCCAGACTCAAGGTATCCCAGACTCAAGGTATCCCAGACTCAAGGTATCCCAGACTCAAGGTATCCCAGACTCAAGGTATCCCAGACTCAAGGTAACCCAGACTCAAGGTATCCCAGACTCAGTATCCCAGACTCCAGGTATGCCCAGACCTCAAGTATCCCAGACCAAGTATCCCAGACGCAAGGTATCCCAGACCCACCCAAGGTATCCATAGTCAAGGTATCCCAGACTCAAGGTATCCCAACTCAAGTATCCCAGACTCCAAGGTATCCCAGACCAAGTATCCCAACTTCAAGGTATCCCAGACTCAGGTATCCCATATCCCAGCTCTAGTATCCCAGACCCAAGGTATCCCAGACTCAAGGTATCCCATGACTCAAGATATCCCAGACTCAAGATCCCAGACTCAAGGTATCCCAGACTCAAGGTATCCCAGACTCAAGGTATCCCAGACTCAAGGTATCCCAGACTCAAGGTATCCCAGACTCAAGGTATCCCAGACTCAAGGTATCCCCAACCAAGAGTATTCCCAGATCAGGGTATCCCGGAGTTTTGAGAAAACTGAAGTAAACCGGCATCAAACCACAGGTTTTAAAAGTAAACCAAATCTTAGTATAAACCAGCTGCATCACTGCTGAAGGTTTCAAGACGATCTGAAGCAACATTCACAGATCATCACATTTAAACTGTAATAAATTAAAAAATATTGAAAAAACAGACAGCAGACTGCAAGGGAGACAGCAGACAGCAATAGAAGACAACAGAACAGCAGAATGGAAGACAGCAGAAAGCAATGGAAGACAACAGACAGCAGAATGGCAAGACAGCCAGACAGCAATGGAAGAACAACAGACAGCAGATGGGAAGACAACAACACAAGGGAAGACAGCAACAGCAAGAAGACAACAGACAGCAAGATGGAAGACTACAGACAGCAGATGGAGACAACAGACAGCAGCTGGAAGACAGCATCAGCAGATGAGACAACAGACAGCAAGATGAAGAAACAGAAGGAATGGAGACAACACACAGCAGACTGAAGACAACAGACAGCAGATGGAAGACAACAGACAGCAGATGGAAGACAACAGACAGCAGATGGAAAGCAACAGACAGCAGATGGAAGACAACAGACAGCAATGGAAGACAGCAGACAGCAATGAAGACAACAGATCAGCAGATGGAGGCGAGACAAAGACAGCAAATGGAAGACAGCAACAGCAGATGGAAGACAGCAGATGGAAGACAGCAGACGCAGATGGAAGACAACAGACAGCAGATGAAGACGCAACTGCAGATGGAAGCAGCAGACAGCAGATGGGAAGAAACAACCGACAGTCAATGGAAGACAGCAGATGGAAGACAACAGACAGCAGATGGAAGACACAGATGGAAGACAACAGACAGCAGATGGAAGACAGCAGACAGCAGATGGAAGACAACAGACAGCAGATGGAAGACAGCAGATGGAAGACAACAGACTGCAATGGAAACGAGCAGACAGCAGATGAAGACAACAGACAGCAGATGAAGACAACAGACAGCAGATGGAAGACAGCACAGCAGATGGAAGACAACAGACAACAGATGGCAGGAAGGGGAATAGTTAGGAAGTGATGTAGTGGAGCGGGATCCAACATATTTTTAAGTAGAGGATAAAAAAGCTCGGGACGGGAATGTGACGTTGGCCCATGAAGAACGGGGCCATAGCGTAAAGCGACCCTGAAACCAAAATTGGGGTGAGTACACACACACATCTTTAAATATGTAAGTATAAATATAAAAATATATAAATAAATATATAAAATATATATAATATATAATATATAAATATATAATATTTTATAAATATATAATATATATACATAATAAATATTATATATATATATAATATATATATTAAAAATAATAATATTATATATATATATAAATATATAAATATATAAAAAGGTAGTGGGGTTGGTAGACAGCAACCACCCAGGGAATACTACCGTCCCCGGGAACTGGAAAAAAAAAACCTAAAATTTTTTTCCCTGATGGTAATTGCGGTTTCTTTTTCTGCTCATAAACACGCTAGATAACAGGATATCTTGCTACTCCTACACATTTTGGTCACACTTCCAGACACCACATGCATATAAAAATTATACATACTCAAGGTTTTTTTTTTTTTCCCCTTTTTCAAATGCTCTTGTTCCTCTTTATTTCTCTATTTCCATGGGAAGGGAAAAAAAACTCTCCCCCCGTAACCCATCGTGTCGATGGGGCGAAAAAAATCCCGGGGAGCAAGGGGCTGTAACCCCTTCTCCTTAGACTTTTACTAAAAAAGAAAGAAGAAAAATTTTAATAAAACGGGATGCTTAAATGGCGGGGATGTAGTGCGGATGACAAAAACAGATAAATGCTGATTTTATGAATGAAAAGAATTTTGGATGTCCGGCTCTAAGCAAAACAAAGCAAAGGGGGGTAGGAGAGTTTCAGTGGGGGAAATAAAAGGGATTAAATCGGGGTACTGAGAGAGTTAGAGCAAAGGAAGGGGGAGCAGTAATGTTAAATGACAGTTTTGGGGGGAGAAAAAGAATATGAATGTTAAAACAAGAATTAGTGGATTAAAATAAAGGGGTTTGGGTGCGAGAAGGGGTCTAAAAAGCGGTATCACCTGGAAAGAGGGGAAAGCAGAGGGGAAGAGAATTTTGGAGATGTTAATAATGTATAGGGGCCTTAACCAAGGGAAAAGAGTAATTTTGGTAGGGGACCTGAATGCTAAAAAGGAAAACTTTTTTGAGAGGGGGTGGAGGGAAATTTTTGGGGGCCAGGGTAAATATAATGGACCCTTTGATTTAACTTTGTATAGAAAGGGGTTAGTTATAGGTAATACATATTTTAAGAAAAAGACATAAATACAGTATACAAGATATGATGTAGGCAGAAATGAAAAGTAGATTTAGTTGATATAAGTATTGAGTAGCACTAAAGACTGTTGAGTATCTTCAACGAGATGTACATGTTTTATTGAAGGGCCACAGATTATCAGCATCACTCATTCTAATTGTACTACACTCGAGAGTTAAGTAATGGGAATACAAGGAAGAATAGAATGCAGCAGGAAGAGAAGAAAGAGTGAAGTGATATACCAACTAAAAACGAGGAGCAGATTAGAGGTAAGATATAAACACTATTAGACGAGATATAACGAGGCTAGATGAGAGCAATTAAGGCCATATGGTGATCACGGAAGAGTATGGGGTAAGGTTTAAATGTAGTGATTTATGAGTAGTTCAGCACGAGAGCTCTGTGGTTCATACAAGAAAGATCGAGCAGAGGGAAGAGAGCAAAGATTGGTGAATGATGATTTAAGAGAGTAGTAAGGAGAAAAATTAGCATAAAGAATTTTTTAGACACAGTAGAAGTGATGCAAGGAGGGAAGAGTATATGGAGAAAAGAGATTAAGAGAGTGGTAGAAGCAATGTAAAAAAGAGAGCAAATGAGAGAGTGGGTGAGATGTATCATCCAACAAATTTGATGAAAATACAAAAAAGTTTTGTAGAGTGAGATTAACAAGTTAAGAAAGCCTAGAGAACAAATGATTTTGTCAGTTTAAAATAGGGAGAGGAGATTTATTAAATGGAGAATTTAGAGGTATTGGTACAGCATTAGGGAATATTGTTGAGAATTGTTAAATTTATGAAGATAGGGAACTGTGATTATCGTGTATAGGACCAGGAGGAATAACAACTTGAAGGAGTGAGGAAGAGCCAGTTTGTGAGTGTGGGGGGAGTTCGTGAGCATTAGGAAAAAATGAAAGGTGGTACAGGCACCGGATTGATGGGATAAAGATAGAATGTTAAAAGCAGGTGGGATATAGTTTTTTGGAGGAGGTTGGTGCCATTTATTATTACATATCATGTATAGGAAGAGGGTAAGGTACCTAGGGATTGCAGTAGAGCATGCATAGTTCCTAGTATAAAGTCAAAGGGGATAAAAGAGAGATGCAAAAATTATAGGGGGATAAGTCTGTTGAGTATACCCTGGTAACAGTGTATGGTAGAGTTTTATTAATTGAAAGAATTAAGAGTTAAGACGGAGAATAGAAAGCAGATGAAACAAGAGCTTAGGAAAGGTAGGGGTGGTGTAGGACCAGAGTGTTACAGTGAAACATATAAGTGAAACAGTATTAGATATGCTAAAGAGGTCTTTGTGGCATTTATGATTTTGGAAAGGCGTAGACAGGGTGGCTAGCGGGGAGGGATGGCCAAAGTGCAGATGTAGCAAGAGTATGGATGATAGGAGGTATGGGGGGTGGGGTGGTTACAGGAAAGTGCAGTGAAAGTTTTACGAGGAAAGTGAGGCCAAGATAAGTATGAAGGAAGAGGGGAAATTTTTTCCTCAGTAAAAGTAGGCCTTAGACAGGATGTTGATGTCCAACCGCGTGGTATGTTTAATATATTTATAGATGGGGTTGTAAAGAAAGAAAAAGCTGAGGTCTTTGGCTAGAAAGGCGTGGATTTAAAAGATAAAGAATCACACACAAGTGGAGTTTGTCACATGCTGCTCTTTGCTGAAGACACTGTGCTCTAGAGATTCGAAGAGACGTTTGCAGGATGAATGGTGTGGAGAATTTGGTAGGGTGGTGCAAAAGAAGAAACAAATAAAGAGAATACAGGAAAGAGAAAGGTTAGAGGATAACCAAAAAGATGAGGTGATGACAGATTGAATATCAATTGGAGGGAGAGAGACTATGGAGAAGTGAACGTATTCAATATTTGGGATAGGACGTGTCAGCGATGGGTTCTATGAAAGTTGAGGTGAATCATAAGAATTGATAGGGAAAAAGATGAGTGGTGCCTTAGGAGTACTGTGAGACAAAGAACTTTGCCTTGGAGGCAAAGAGGGAATGTATGAGATATAGTTTTAAAATCCAACGCTCTTATATGGGTATTGATTCATGTCTGAGGGCGAGTGTGGTGTGAATATAATGCTACAAAATCGTAGTTTGGAATTAGGATGAGGTCGGCATTACCAAAACTGTTTGTCGCCGCAGGGCTGAGGAAGGGTTGTTGAGGTGGTTCGGACATGTAGTAGAGAAAATGGAGCGAAACCGAAAGACTTCAAGAGTGTATCAGCTGTAGTGGAAGAAGGCGGGGTAGGGGTGCGCCTAGGAACAGGAAGGAGGAGGGGGTAATGGAAGGTTTTGTGTGCGAGGGCTTGACTTCAGCAGCATGCGGGAAGCGTGGTTTGATAGGAGTAGAATGAGACAAATGGTTTTTAATATCTTGAACGTGCTGTTGGAGTGTGAGCAAAGTAACATTTAAGAAGGGAGTTCAGGGAAACCCACCGGCCTAGTCTGGAAGCATGGACGTACAGTGCCTGCACTCAGAAGGAGGGGTTTTAATGTTGCAGATTTAAAAAACTGTAGTGTAAAGCCCCATCAGGCCAGACAGAGATGGTGAGTGCATGATGGTGAAAGTTTTTCTTATTTACCGCTCACCCTGCCTTGGTGGGAATCGCCAAGTGATAAAAATAATAAAATAAAATAATATATATAAAATCAAATATATAAATATATATAAAATATAAATATATATATATATATATATATATATGATATATACATCAAAACAAACCATTGTGAAAGACAAGAGAAATTCCAAGCGCATTCGAGACTACTTTCACATTATCAAGGAACAAAGGAAAGTAAAGCATCCAGGAAGGTAATATAAGGTCTGGCCAGCACCTACACTAATCAGATCCCACAAACGGATAAACACATTGACGAGCGCGCCGACCCAACTGGACACAGGTCCTTCACACCAACTCACCAACAAAACTATACAACACCAAAAAATGTTTATTAAAAAATGATTATTTGTTCCCAGATGAATTATAAATTCTTTCCCCCAAAATCTATTATTATAATGATCTAAATAATATAAACCCAAAGGCTAATATTACATATTATTGTCAAAACTACTTTTTATGAAACAAGATTCAATTATATTCCTGTCGACCATGGACTTGCTTGAAACTACTTCTCAACATTGTTGAAAATCAATTGATGGATTAAAACTCTTACATAAAATAAATAGAGCATTGGAATCTTCTCCAGTTCTAATGCTATATGACTGCTTCTTACACTGTACACTGATGTAAACACCTGTATGACTGCTTCTCACACTGTAAACTGATGTAAACACCTGTATGACTGCTTCTTACATTGTACACTGATGTAAACACCTGTATGACTGCTTCTTACATTGTACACTGATGTAAACACCTGTATGACTGCTTCTCACACTGTACACTGATGTAAACACCTGTATGACTGCTTCTCACACTGTACACTGATGTAAACACCTGTATTGACTGCTGCTCGACCACTGTACACTGATGTAAACACCTGTATGACTGCTTACATTCACAAACTGTACAAAACTGAATAAACACCTGTAATGACTGCTTCTTACACTGTACACTGATGTAAACACACAGTGTGTAAATGTAACTGCGTAAAAAAACGTTAAGGTAACTCTTATTTGCAAGTCCTACCAAAAGAGGGAGTATTCCTTCTTTCTCCCGTATACAAGAGGGAGATATTCCATTCTTTTCCTCTCCATTACAGAGGGAGATATTCCATCCTTTCTCCCTTACAGAGGGAGATATTCCTTCATTTCCCCTCTCCCTTACAAGGGAGATATTCCTATCATTTCCCCTCCCTTACAGAGGGAGATATACCTTCTTTTCCTCCCTTTACAGAGGAAAATTTTTCCTTCTTTTCTCTTTCTCCATAACAGAGTCAGAATATTCGCATCTTTTCTCCCTTACAAGGTAGATATTTCCGTCATTTCTCCTCTCCATAGAGGGAGATATTCCTCTTTTCCCTCCTTACAGAGGGAGATACTTCTTCATTTTCTACTAACAAGGAGATATACCTTCTTTTCTTCTCCCTTCAGAGACAGATATTTCCTTCATTTCATCTCCCTTACAGAGGAGATATATTCCTCTCTTTTCTCCCTTTTCCCCCTCCATTACAGAGTCAGATATGCCTTCTTTTTCCTCCTCCTTACAAGAGGGAGATATTCCTTCTTTCTTCCTTACAGAGTGAGATAAACTACCTTCTTTCTCCTAACAAGGAGATACTCTTCTTATTTCTTACTTACAGAGGAGATATTCCTCTTTTTCTCCATTACTGAGGGAGATATTCCTCCTTTTCTCACTTTCAGAGAGATATTCCTTTTCTCCCTTACAGAGGGAGATATTCCTTCTTTTTTCCCTTACAGTGGGAGATATTCCTTCTTTTCTCCCGTTATAGTGGAGATATTCCTTCTTTAACTCCCTTACAGGGGGTATACTTCTTCTTTTTCTTACTTACAGAGGGAGATATTCCCTATTTTTTTCCCTCATTACTGAGGAGATTATATCCTCCATTTTTCTCCTCACGGTCAGAGAGATTTCCATTTCTCCCTTACAGAGGGAGATATTCCTTCTTGTTTCCCCGTAACAGTGGAGATATTCCATCTTTTCTCCTTTAATAGTGGGATAATTTCCTGCTTTTCTTCTCCCTTACAGAGGGCGGATATTCCTTCTTTTCTCCCATCCAAGGGAGAATATTCCTTCTTTTTCTCCTTACTGAGGGAGATATTTCCTTCTTTTCTCCCTTACAGAATGGGAAATATTTTCCTTCTTTCCTTCTTTTCTCCCTTACAGAGGGAGATATTCCTTCTTTTCTCCCTTACAGAGGGAGATATTCCTTCTTTTCTCCCTTACAGAGGGAGATATTCCTTCTTTTCTCCCTTACAGACGGCGATAATTTTCCTCACTTTTCTCTCTCCCTTACAGAGGGAGATGTCCTTCCTTTTCTCCTTACAGAGGGAGATATTTCCTTCTTTCCCTCCCTTACAGAGGGGAGATATCCTTCTACTTTCCTCCCATACAGAGGGAGATATTCCTTCCTTTTCCCCTCCCTTTACAAGGGGATATATTCCATCTCTTTTCTCCTCCCCTTCATGCCCTCCCTACAGAGGAGATATTTCCTCCTTTTCTCCCTTACAGCGGAGATATTCCCATCTTTTTTCCCTTCTCTCTATCATTCCCTCCCTTTATTATATTTTTAATTTTTTTGAGGGGGAGGGGGGGGGGGGGGCAGCAGAGGAGATATTCCTTCTTTTCTTCTTTTTCTCTTCCATCCATAACAGAGGGAGAATAATCCTTCCTTTTCTCCCTTACAGAGGGAGAATATTCCTTCTTTTTTCTCCCTTAAAGAGGGAGTATAATTCCCTTCTTTCTCTTCTCCCCTTACAGAGGGAGATTTCCCTATCTTTTTTTCTTCTCCCTTACAGAGGAGAATTCCTTACCAATTCTCTCCTCCCATTACATAGTCAGATATTCCTTCTTTTCTCCCTTACAGAGGGAAATATTACCTTCTTATATTCCTTACAGAGGGAGAAATATTCCTTCTTTTCTCCCTCCCTTACAGAGGGAGATACTTTCTTCTTTTCATACTTACAGAGGAGATATTCCACTTTTCTCCATTACTACTGAGGGAGATATTCCTCCATTTTCTTTCCCTCACTTCAGGAGAAATAGTCCTTTTCTCTTCTCCCTAACAGAGGGAGAATTCCTCTTTTTTTCCCTACAGTGGGAGATATTCCTTCTTTTCCCTACCCCTTATAGTGGATATATTCCCTTCTTTTCCTTTTCTCCTTACAGAGGGCGATATTTCCTTCTTTTCCTCCCCATATACAGAAGGGAGGATAATATCCTTCTTTTCTCATTACGTCAGGGAGAATCTTCCACTTATCTCCCTTACCGAGGATATATACCATCTTTTTCTCCTCCCTACAGAGGCAGAATATTCCTTCTTTTATTCTCTCCCTTACAGGGATATATTACTTCTTTTCTCCCTTACAGAGGGAGATAGTCCTTTTACGTCCTCCCCTACAGAGGGAGCATCTTTCCTTCCTTTCTCCTTACAGAGGAGATATTCCTCCGTTTTTTCTCCCTACAGAGGGAGATATTCCTATCTTTTCACTCTTTCTCACTTACAGAGGGAGATATTTCCTTCTTTTCCTCCATCTTCACCCTTACAGAGGAGATATTTCCTTCTTTTTCCCCTCCCTTACCGAAGGGGGAAATTCCACCTTTTCTTCCCCACCCTCCCTTACAGAGGGAGATATTCCCTCCTTTCTTTCCTCCCCTTACAGAGGGAGATATTTTCCTTCTGTATTCCTCTACCCCGTACAGAGGGAGATAATCCTTCTTTTCCCTCCTTTAACTCCCTTACTAGATGAGATAATCCTTTCTTTTCCCTCCCATTACAGTAGGAGATATTTCCTACTTTTCCTTCTTACCTCCCTACTGAGGAGATAATCCTTCTTATTTCTCCCATAAAGGTTCAGAATATGCCTTCTTTTCTCCCTTACAGAGGAATATTCCTTCTTCTTCCCCCTTACAGTGGAGAATTTCTTCTTTCTCCCTCCCTTATAGTGGGGAGATATTCCCCTTCTTTTCTCCCGTTACAGAGGGAGATATTCATTCTTTTCTCCCTTATAGTGGGAGATATTCCTTCTTTTCTCCCTTACAGAGCTCGATATTCCTTCTTTTCTACCTTACAGAGGGATATATTATTTCTTTTCTCCCTTACAGAGGGAGATATTCCTTCTTTTCTCCCTTACAGAGGCAAATATTCCTTCTTTTCTCCCTTACAGAGGGAGGTATTAATTCTTTTCTCCCTTACAGAGGGAAATATTCCTCCTTTTCTCCCTTACAGTGGGAGATATTCCTTCTTTTCTCCCTTACAGAGGGAGATATTCCTTCTTTTCTCCCTTACAGAGGGAGATATTCCTCCTTTTCTCCCTTACAGAGGGAGATATTCCTTCTTTTCTCCCTTACAGAGGGAGATATTCCTTCTTTTCTCCATTAGAGTGGGAGATATTCCTCCTTTTCCTACCTACAAGGGAGATAGTCTTTATTTTCTCCCCTGAGAGGGAGTTGTTCCGCTTTCCGCCCTAACAGAGGGAGATATTCCTTCTTTTCTTTCTCACCAGACAGAGGGGAGATATTCCTTCTTTTCTCCCTAGCAGGAAGAAATTCCTTTTTTCCCCTTACCAGAGGGGGATATTCCTCCTTTTCCTCCCTTACAGAGGGGAGATATTCCGTTTTTCTCCCCCTACAGTGGAGATAGTCCTTCCTATCTCCCTTAAAGTGGGATATATTCCTTCTTTTTCTCCCTTACAGTGGGAGATATTCCTTCCCATCTCCCTTACAGTGGGAGATATTCCTCTCTTGTCTCCCTTACAGTAGGAGATATTCCTATCTCCCTTGCAGTGGGAGATATTCTATTACCATCATCATTCTACCGTACAACTATCATCCAAGTCTACCATCACCAGTTTACCGTCCACATCATCATCATACCTAACCATCACCATCATCAGTCTACCATCACATCATCAGTTTACATCCTATCACATCTACCACACCATGTACCACACCACATCAGCTACCATCACTATCAACAGTCTACCATCACCATCATCAGTCTACCATCACTATCAACAGTCTACCATCACCATCATCAGTCTACCGTCACTATCATCAGTCTACCATCACCATCATCAGCCTACCATCACCATCATCAGTCTACCGTCAACATCATCAGTCTACCATCACTATCATCAGTCTACCATCACCATCATCAGTCTACCGTCACTATCATCAGTCTACCATCACCATCATCAGTCTACCGTCACTATCATCAGTCTACCATCACCATAATCAGTCTACCATCACTATCAACAGTCTACCATCACCAACATCAGTTCTAACCATCACATGAACCATCTACCATCAGCATCTCAGTCAACCATCAAACACATCAGTCTACCGTCACGGCATCTGTCGCCAACACCATCATCTTCCACCAGCACTATCAACAGTCTACATCAGCATCATCAGTTTATCCATCACTAGCACAGTCACCATCAGCATCATCATCGGACCATCAGCTTCATCATTCTTCCATCACTATCATCATTCTACCATCTCCATCTACCACCACTAGCATCAGTCTACCATCACTCCTCATCAGTCTACCATCACCATCATCAGACTATACCATCACCATCATCAATCCTACCATCACCTCATCAGTCTACCATCAAGGCTCATCAGTCTACCTCACCATCATCCAGTCTACCATCACCATCATCAGTCTACCATCACCAACACAGTCGACTATCACTCTCAGCATCTACCAGCACCATCATCAGTCTACCAATCACCATCCTCATCTACCATCACCATCATCCAGTCTACCATCACTATCAACAGCCCTCCCACACCATCATCATCTACCAGCACTATCAACAGTCTACCCATCCTCATCACAGTTCTACCTCACTTTCAGCAGTCTACCATCACCATCATCAGTCTAACCATCACCATCAGTCTAACCGTCAAACATCATCAGTCTACCATCACGATCTTAGTCTACCAGCACCATCAGCAGTCCTACCGTCACTATCATCATCTACCATCCACCATAATCATCGAAACCATCAATATCAACAGTCCAACCATCACCATCATCAGTCCAACCTTCACTATAACAGTCTACCATCACCATCTACCTCACCATCCATCAATCTACCTTCACCATCATCCAGTCTACCAATCACTCTCATCAGACTACCATCACCATCTATCAGTCTACCATCACCATCACAGTCTTACCATCACCAGCATCAGTCTACCAGCACTCTCATCATCTACCATCACCATAATCAGTCTACCGTCACGTCATCAGTTCCCCTGCCATCACCATCATCAGTCGACCACCACTATCAACAGTCAACCATCATCATCATCATAAACAGTCAACATCAGCAGCATCATCTCCAGCATCAGCCCCACATCACTCTACCGTCATTATCATCATCTACCATCACCATCATCAGTCGACCCATCACCATCACATCTTCTAACCACCACCACATCAACTAAGCTTCGATTCACCATCAGCAGTCTACCATCCTCGCATCAGTCCACCATCACCAGCATCAGTCTACCACCACATCATCAGTCTACCACCACCATCATCAGTCTACCATCACTCTCATCAGTCTACCATCACCATCATCAGTCTACCATCACCATCATCAGTCTACCACCATCATCAGTCTACCATCACTCTCATCATCTACCATCATCCATCATCAGTCACAATGCACAAGCATCAGCGACCACCAACACCAGCAGCAGTCTACCACCACTCGCATCAGCCTAACCATCACCTCATCAGTCCTCTAACCATCACCATTATCAGTCAGTCTACCACACCATCATCATCTATAGCCATCTCTCTCATCAGTCTACCATCACCATCATCAGTCTACATCACCATCATCAGTCTACCACACTCTAAGCAGTCTATAACCATACCCCACATCAGTCCCTACCATCACCTCATCAGTCTAATACCGTCACAATCATCAGTCTACCATCATCCATCATCAGTCCTACCAGCACCATCATCTTCTCCATCACCAGCATCCTCTAACATCACATCAGCAGTCCCTACATCACTATCATACATTCCCTACCCATCACCAGTCTACCCGCATCACCTTCACCAGTCGAAATACCATCATCACCATCACCAGTCTACCATCATCACCATCTCCAGTCTACCACATCACCATCACCATCTAACCTACCTCACCATCACCCAGTCCCCTACCATCATCACCATCACCAGTCTACCATCATCACCATCACCAGTCTACCATCATCACCATCACCAGTCTACCATCATCATCATCACCAGTCTACCATCATCACCATCACCAGTCTACCATCATCACCATCACCAGTCTACCAAGCATTCTACCATCCCAGTCTACCATCACCCACCATCACCAGTCTACCATCATCACCAGCACCAGTCTACCATCAATCTCCATCGACCAGTGTACCATCACGTAGTCTACCAGCATCATCTATACCATCATCATCAATCATCTACTCAGTCTACAATCATCACCATCACCAGTCTACCATCAGCACCAGCACCTGTCTAACCATCATCACCATCATCCAAAAACCATCACCATCTAACCAGCATCCATCTACCATCATCACCATCACCAGTCTACCATCATCACCACACCAGTCTAACCATCACACGTCAACCATCATCACATCACCTGTCTAACCATCATCACCATCACCATCTACTATCATCACCATCACCAGTCTACCATCACTCTCACCATCAGCACCATCACCAGCTACCATCATCACCATCCCAGTCTACCATCATCACCATAACCATCCTAACCATCATCTCCATCATCAGTCTACCATCAACATCAGCACCAGTCTTATACCATCAGCCCAGTCTACCATCATCACCATCACCCATCTACTACCATCATCCACCATCACCAGTCTATACCATCATCACCATCACCAGTCTACCTTCAATCACCAAAAACATCAGTCTACCATCATCACATCCCATCTACCATCATCAGCATCTACCATCATCACCATCACCAGCTACTCTCAATCACCATCACCAGTCTACATCATCACCATCACCAGTCTATACCATCACACCAGCACCAGTTCTACCATCATCAACACCAGCAAACCATCTACCATCACACACCATCACCAGTCTACCAGCACACCACCATCACCAGTCACCAACTATCACCATCACCATCGAGCATCATCAACCATCACCAGTGTACCATCACTAGTCCTACCATCATCAGTCTACTACCATCATCATCATCATCAACCATCTAACGCTCACCATGCTATCCATCAGCACCATCACCATCTATACCAGCATCACCATCACCATCTCCATCATCACTAGCACCAGTCGAACCTCATCATCATCACCAGTCTACACATCATCAACATAATCAGTCTACCATCATCACCATCACTCTAATACCATCTCACCTTCCATCAGTCTACCACATCACCATCACAAGTCTAACCATCATCAGTCTACCATCATCATCAGCACCATCTACCATCACCCATCATCTCCAGTCTACCATCATCCACTCAGCACCAGTGGTAACCATCACTAGTCTACCATCATCACCATCACCAGTCTACCATCATCAGTCTAGCATCATCTCCATCAACACCAGTCGACCATCATCCATCATCACCATCTACCACATCATCATCATCAGGCTACCAGCATCATCATCACCGAGTCTGAAACCATCAGCACCATCACCAGTCACCACATCTCCATCCACCAGTCTACCATCAAGCCACCAATCACCATCTATAACCATCATCATCATCATCAGTCTACCATCATCATCATCACCAGTCTACCATCATCACCATCACCAGTCTACCATCATCTCCATCACCAGTCTACCATCATCTCCACACCAGTCTAAACCAACATCATCATCACCAGTCTACCAGCAGCACCAGCACAGTCCAACCATCATCTCCACACCATCTACCATCATCACCCTCACCAGTCTACCATCATCCATCATCAACAAACCATCTACCATCATCTCCATCACCAGACTCCATCATCAACCATCTACCTCATCATCAACACCAGTCGGGCCATCAGCACCATCACCAGTCCTACCATCAGGAGTAAGCACCAGTCTACCCATCATCATCATCAAACCAGTCTAACCATCGTCATCATCATCAGTCTACATCATCACCAATCACCATCTAACCAGTCAGCACCTTCACCATTCTACCATCATCAGCAGTCTACCATCATCATCCTCAACCAGTCTACCATCATCAAACCATCACCATCTAAATCAGCATCATCATCACCATCGACCATCATCACCATCACCATCTACCATCATCAATCATCACCAGTCTACCCATCATCAATCACCATCCACCTACCACAGTCTAACCATCATCACCACACCGCTGAACCATCATCACAGCATCAAGTCTACCATCAGCAACAGTCATACCATCATCACCATCACAGTCTACCATCAGCACTCACCAGTCTACCATCATCAGGCTACCATCATCTCCAGTCTATCTACCATCATCAGTCTGACCATCACCTGTCTACCATCATCACCATCACAATCTACCATCACAACAGCACCATCTACCAATCATCATCATCACCATCTACCAGCATCACCATTCACCAGTCCGACCATCATCTCCATCACCAGTCTAGCCATCATCACCAGTCTACCATCATCACCATCACCAGTCTACCATCATCCCATCCTATTTACCATCTTCAAACCACCACCATCTACCATCATCTCCATCACCAGTCTACCATCATCATCATCACCAGTCTATCCATCATCCACCAGCACCATCTACCAACATCATCAGCACCAGTCTAAACCATCATCACCACACCAGTCTACCAGCATCTCCACACCATCTATACCATCAACATCAGCACCGTCGATCCATCATCACCATCACCATCACCATCATCATCATCACCAGTCTAATACCATCATCACCCTCACTCATCGTACCATCATCACCAGCACCATCTAATATACCATCATCACCATCACCATCTTAACCATCATCACAATCACCAGTCTAACCATCATCACCACACCATCACCATCATCACCACCACCATTCTACCATCATCACCATCACAGCCACCTTCAGCACCATCACCATCTAACCATCAACCATCTACCATCAATCATCACCAGTCTACGCATCATCACCATCACCAGTCTACCATCATCAACACACCAGTCTAACCCAGTTTTTTTTTTTTTTTCTATCACCCATACTACCATCATCAATCACCATCACAAGCTAACCATCAGCACTATCAACCATCCTCCATAATCACCATCACCAGTCTACCATCACTATCATCACCAGTTCTACCATCATCACCACCACCAGTCTACCTCATCAACCATCACCTGTCTACCATCATCAACATCACCAGTCTAACCTTTATCACTATTCACCATCTACCATCAATCCACCATCACCATCCTACCATCAACACTATCAGCAGTCTAACCAACTCACCATCATCACCAACCTACAGCATCATCATCACCAGGCCTACCATCATCACCACCATCAGTTTAACCATCAGCCACCATCACCAGTCTATACCAATCAAACTATCCCATCTAAATACATCATCTCCATCACCAGTCTAACCATCATCACTATCACCATCCTACCAGAAGCACCATCACCAGTCAAACCCATCATCATCATCACCATCTAACCATCATCACTATCACCAGTCTACCATAAGCACATCAACCAGTCTATACCATCATCATCATCACCAGTTCAACCATCATCATCAGCACCAGTCTAGACCATCATCACATCCACAGTCCGAACCATCATCATCCATCACAGTCGAACCATCATCATCCATCACCATCCTAACCACATCACCACCACCATCCCACCATCATCATCATCACCAGTCTACCACTCATAATCAGCTCCATCATCACCATCCACCATCTACCAGCATCCACCACCACAGTCTACCATCACATCAGCACCAGTCTAACCATCATCAATCATCAGTCTACCATCATCACCATCACCAGTCTACCATCATCACCATCACCAGTCTACCATCAGCACATCACCACTAACCATCACCAGGCTACCATCATCACCAGTCTACCATCATCACCACACCAGCTACCTTCATCACATCACCCAGTCGACCATCATCACTAATCACCAGTCTACCAACATCATCACATCATCTACCATCATCATCATCACCAGTCTAACCACATCCACCAGTCACCAGGCTAACATCATCACCATATCATCTACCATCACATCATCACCATCTATACCATCATCTCCATCACCAGTCTACCATCATCACCATCATCAGTCTACCATCATCATCACCAGTCTACCATCATCATCATCACCAGTCTACCATCATCATCACCAGTCTACCATCATCATCATCACCAGTCTACCATCATCACCATCATCAGTCCCTACGCATCATCCACCACATCGTCTACCAATCAGCATCACCATCTACCATCACATCATCACAAGTCTACCACATCATCACCAGTCTAACCATCAATCATCATCACTACCCTACTACCATCATCATCACCAGTCTAACCATCATCATCACACCGATCTACATCATCAACCATCATCATCTATACCATCATCACCATCGATACATCATCTCCATCATCGTCTACCATCAGCACCCATCCACCAGTCCTACCATCATCAATCACCAGTCCTCACCAGCATCAGCATCAACCATCTACCATCATCATCACCATCTACCCATCATCATCACCAGTCTACCATCATCACCAACACATCCTACCATCATCACCAGCCTACTATCATCACCATCACCAGTCTACCATCATCACCAGCACCATCTACCATCATCACCATCAACCAGGCTAAACCATCATCACCATCACCATCAACCATCAATCATCATCATAATCACCAGTCCTATACCATCATCATCATCACCCTCTAACCATCATCAGTCCTACCATCATCATCGACCATCATCACCATCACTAGTCGACCATCATCACCATCACCAGTCCTACCATCATCACCATAACCAGTCTAAAATCATCCCATCACCATCCCTTACCAGCATGCACCCACACCATCTACCTCATCACCTATCACCAGTCTATATCCATCTTCACCATCACCAGTCTACCATCAGCACCATCACCATCCTACAGGCTAACCATCATCACCGCAACAAACTATACCATCATCACCATCATCTGTCGACCATCATCAAGTCTAACCACCACACCATCATCATCTACCATCATCACCATCACCAGTCTACCATCATCACCATCATCAGTCTACCATCATCACCATCACCAGTCTACCATCATCACCATCATCAGTCTACCATCATCACCATCACCATCTATCTACCATCATCACCATCCACCATCCTACCATCAACAACCATCACCCAGTCTACCATCATCACCATCACCAGTCTACCATGCATCATCATCATCAACTACCATCAGCAGCCTCATCAGTCGACCATCAGCACCACACCAGTCTAACCACATCTCCATCAGCAGTCTACCATCACACACATCATCATCTACCATCATCACCATCACCATCCTACCATCATCACATCACCAAAAAAACCATCTACCATCAATCACCATCATCAGTCCCTACCATCATCACCATCACCAGTCTACCATTCATCACCTTCATCACTACCATGATCACCATCACCATCGACCATACCAGTCTACCATGATCACCAACAGCCCCCCCCCCAAAAAAAAAGTCTACCAAAATCAACCACACACCAGCTACCATCATCACCAGCTACGAGTCAGCCACTCCACACCATCACTTCATCACCATCACCAGTCTACCATCATCCACCACACCAGTCTACCATCATCACCATCACCGTCTACCATCATCATCATCTCCAGTCTACCATTCAACACCAGCACCATCTAACCAACATCACCAGTCCTACCACAGCACCATCAACCAGTCCGACCAGCACCACCATCACTAGTCTACCATCAGCACACACCATCACCAGTCTATAAACCATCAGCACCATCATCAGTCTACATCATCATCACCAGTCCTACCAGCATCACCATCACCAGGCTAATACCTCAGCCACCAGCACCATCTATCATCATCACCGCACCATCCTATACCACATCATCTACCAAGCACCAGTTAACCCTCACACCATCACCAGTCGAACCACACACCAGCACCAGACTAACCACATCACCATCATCATCTACCATCATCACCCGGCAGTCTACCATCACACCTTCACCACCAGTCTAAACCATCTTCACCCATCACCAGTCTACCATCAGACCATCCCATTCTACCAGCATAGTTATACCATCAACCAGCACCACACCATCCTAACCATCATCACCTTCATCATCTACCATCAGCACCATCACCCAGTCACCACATCACCACCATCATCCTACCATCACCATCTACCAAAATCACCATCAACCAGTCTACCATCACCCATCACCCTGTCTACCACCGGACCAGTCTACCATGATAAATCATTTACCACATCACCATCTACCATCATCACCATTACCAGTCTACCATCATCACCATCACCATCAACCTTTCATCACCAGCACCAGTCTACCATCATCACCATCACCATCCTACCATCACCATCACACCAGACTACCACCACCAGGCTACCATCACCATCACCAGTCTACCAGCTGCATCATCACCAGATCTACCTTCATCACCATCACCAGTCTACGCATCACCATCACCAGTCCTACATCATCACCATCACCAGTCTAATACCTTCATCATATCACCTGTCTACCACACATCATCACCATCTACCAGCATCACCATCACCATCTTACCAGCATCAACATCACCATCTAACCATCATCACCAGTCTACCATCAATCCACCATCACCAGTCTAAGACCATCATCACCATCATCATCTACCATCATCATCCATCAGCAGTCCTCAACATCATCACCATCACCAGACCTACCATCATCACCATCACCAGCCTGACCATCAATCACCATCCACCAGTCTACATCATCATCAACACCAGTCTACCATCATCACATCACCAGTCTACCATCTCACATCAACAATCTACACAGCAGTCTACCATCACCATCACCAGTCTACCTGTGACAGATGTATCACGTTTCCTTCACTCTCAAAAATAAATCATCACGCCGTACTCACGCCTACAAAAAATATTTTTTTCAACTACTTCGCTATTTTGTATTGGCATTAAATTCTCTTTGATAAATTTTACGTAGTATTCAATTCTTGTTGGCTGGTTTATGTGAGTTTGAAGCCTATCTACTATACTAGGAACATTAAGTGATCTGTCGAGTACCAGGAATATTTTAACTCTAAAATAGGGATTTTTGTAAACGTTTAAGATATATATCTTAAACGTTTACAAAAATCCCTATTTTAGTTACAATATTCCTGGTACTCGACAGATCACTTAATTAAGATATATATCTTAAACGTTTACAAAAATCCCTATTTTAGTTACAATATTCCTGGTACTCGACAGATCACTTAATTAAATCTAGATCCTTAAACGTTTAACAAAAATCCTATTTTTTATTACATAGTCCCTGGTACTCGACAGATCACTTAATTAAGATATATATCTTAAACGTTTACAAAAATCCCTATTTTAGTTACAATATTCCTGGTACTCGACAGATCACTTAATTAAGATATATATCTTAAACGTTTACAAAAAACCCTATTTTAGTTACAATATTCCTGGTACTCGACAGATCACTTAATTAAGATATATATCTTAAACGTTTACAAAAATCCCTATTTTAGTTACAATATTCCTGGTACTCGACAGATCACTTAATTAAGATATATATCTTAAACGTTGACTAAAAATCTCCCTATTTAGTTACAATATGCTGGTACGCGACAGATACACTTAATTAAGAATAGATATCTTAAAACGTTATACAAAAAAGCCCTATTTTATTAAAATATTCCTGGTACTCACGGATCACTAATGTTCCCTATATAAGGGTATCAACTATATAATTTATGATGACTGGGTTAATTAATGGGGTTTAAAACCCACCATGAACCAGGTCAAGGACACACACACAACCTGCCTAATGAATGTACCCACATTATTATTATTATTATAATCAAGGGGGAAACGCTAAACCCGGAGGATTATACAGCGCCTGGGGGGGGGGATGTGGAAGGCATTCAGGCTTAATTCAGGGAACTGGAGCACAGATCCAATTCCCTAAATCAAGAGCCCCTGACCAACATCAAGGAACCTTTCTTGAAGGGTCAAGGAACTGGAGCACAGATCCAATTCCCTAAATGAAGAGCCCCTGACCAACATCAAGGAACCTTCCTTGAGGGGTCAAGGAACTGGAGCACAGATCCAATTCCCTAAATCAAGAGCCCCTGACCAACATCAAGGAACCTTCCTTGAGGGGTCAAGGAACTGGAGCACAGATCCAATTCCCTAAATCAAGAGCCCCTGACCAACATCAAGGAACCTTCCTTGAGGGGTCAAGGAACTGGAGCACAGATCCAATTCCCTAAATCAAGAGCCCCTGACCAACATCAAGGAACCTTCCTTGAGGGGTCAAGGAACTGGAGCACAGATCCAATTCCCTAAATCAAGAGCCCCTGACCAACATCAAGGAACCTTCCTTGAGGGTCAAGGAACTGGAGCACAGATCCAATTCCCTAAATCAAGAGCCCCTGACCAACATCAAGGAACCTTCCTTGAGGGGTCAAGGAACTGGAGCACAGATCCAATTCCCTAAATCAAGAGCCCCTAACCAACATCAAGGAACCTTCCTTGAGGGGTCAAGGAACTGGAGCACAGATCCAATTCCCTAAATCAAGAGCCCCTGACCAACATCAAGGAACCTTCCTTGAGGGGTCAAGGAACTGGAGCACAGATCCAATTCCCTAAATCAAGAGCCCCTGACCAACATCAAGGAACCTTCCTTGAGGGGTCAAGGAACTGGAGCACAGATCCAATTCCTTAAATCAAGAGCCCCTGACCAACATCAAGGAACCTTCCTTGAGGGGTCAAGGAACTGGAGCACAGATCCAATTCCCTAAATCAAGAGCCCCTCACCAACATCAAGGAACCTTCCTTGAGGGTCAAGGAACTGGAACACAGATCCAATTCCCTAAATCAAGAGCCCCTCACCAACATCAAGGAACCTTCCTTGAGGGGTCAAGGAACTGGAGCACAGATCCAATTCCCTAAATCAAGAGCCCCTGACCAACATCAAGGAACCTTCCTTGAGGGGTCAAGGAACTGGAGCACAGATCCTATTCCCTAAATCAAGAGCCCCTGACCAACATCAAGGAACCTTCCTTGAGGGGTCAAGGAACTGGAGCACAGATCCAATTCCTTAAATCAAAAGCCCCTGACCAACATCAAGGAACCTTCCTTGAGGGGTCAAGGAACTGGAGCACAGATCCAATTCCCTAAATCAAGAGCCCCTGACCAACATCAAGGAACCTTCCTTGAGGGGTCAAGGAACTGGAGCACAGATCCAATTCCCTAAATCAAGAGCCCCTGACCAACATCAAGGAACCTTCCTTGAGGGGTCAAGGAACTGGAGCACAGATCCAATTCCCTAAATCAAGAGCCCCTGACCAACATCAAGGAACCTTCCTTGAGGGGTCAAGGAACTGGAGCACAGATCCAATTCCCTAAATCAAGAGCCCCTGACCAACATCAAGGAACCTTCCTTGAGGGGTCAAGGAACTGGAGCACAGATCCAATTCCCTAAATCAAGAGCCCCTAACCAACATCAAGGAACCTTCCTTGAGGGGTCAAGGAACTGGAGCACAGATCCAATTCCCTAAATCAAGAGCCCCTGACCAACATCAAGGAACCTTCCTTGAGGGGTCAAGGAACTGGAGCACAGATCCAATTCCCTAAATCAAGAGCCCCTGACCAACATCAAGGAACCTTCCTTGAGGGTCAAGGAACTGGAGCACAGATCCAATTCCTTAAATCAAGAGCCCCTGACCAACATCAAGGAACCTTCCTTGAGGGTCAAGGAACTGGAGCACAGATCCAATTCCCTAAATCAAGAGCCCCTCACCAACATCAAGGAACCTTCCTTGAGGGGTCAAGGAACTGGAACACAGATCCAATTCCCTAAATCAAGAGCCCCTCACCAACATCAAGGAACCTTCCTTGAGGGGTCAAGGAACTGGAGCACAGATCCAATTCCCTAAATCAAGAGCCCCTGACCAACATCAAGGAACCTTCCTTGAGGGGTCAAGGAACTGGAGCACAGATCCTATTCCCTAAATCAAGAGCCCCTGACCAACATCAAGGAACCTTCCTTGAGGGGTCAAGGAACTGGAGCACAGATCCAATTCCTTAAATCAAAAGCCCCTGACCAACATCAAGGAACCTTCCTTGAGGGGTCAAGGAACTGGAGCACAGATCCAATTCCCTAAATCAAGAGCCCCTCACCAACATCAAGGAACCTTCCTTGAGGGGTCAAGGAACTGGAACACAGATCCAATTCCCTAAATCAAGAGCCCCTGACCAACATCAAGGAACCTTCCTTGAGGGGTCAAGGAACTGGAGCACAGATCCTATTCCCTAAATCAAGAGCCCCTCACCAACATGAAGGAACCTTCCTTGAGGGGTCAAGGAACTGGAGCACAGATCCAATTCCCTAAATCAAGAGCCCCTAACCAACATCAAGGAACCTTCCTTGAGGGGTCAAGGAACTGGAGCACAGATCCATTTCCCTAAATCAAGAGCCCCTCACCAACATCAAGGAACCTTCCTTGAGGGGAATGTACCCACAAAAATGGAGGAGAATGGTTTTTAATATTTTTTTTTAGCTAAGACTCATGTAAATACGTAAACAACTTATTTGACCTTATTTATGGTATATCTCCTTTACGGTATAATAATAAGATATTACCTTATTTATAGCATAATACTGCGGCCAGGTAATACTACTACTCTCCAGGTAAACTACCTGGAGTTTACCTGGAGAGAGTTCCGGGGGTCAACGCCCCCTGCGGCCCGGTCTGTGACCAGGCCTCCTGGTGGATCAGAGCCTGATCAACCAGGCTGTTACTGCTGGCTGCACGCAATCCAACGTACGAGCCACAGCCCGGCTGGTCAGGTAAGGTATTAAAATAATCCCAAAGGAAATAAGTCGCTGACTTTTTCTTGGGTTATCCCAGGTTGTCTACACATATGCTGCTATGTATGATAATCTATGTATGATAATCTATGTATGATAATCTATGTATGATTATCTATGTATGATAATCTATGTATGATAATCTATGTATGATAATCTATGTATGATAATCTATGTATTTGTGTGTACCTGTATAAACTTAATGGACTAAACTCAGGTGATTCAGGTCGCTAAAGTCTCGCCACCAACGCAAAAAATGATTTGATCCCTAAAGTGGGGATTAAATCCCCCCAGTGTATATACGCTGAGAGAAATACAGCTCTCAGTGTATATATCCTGTGCAGTGTGTATATATCCGTGGCTTGGTAGGCAACGATCTCACTTCAGACACTGAGTGTCCGTGGTTCAGTCCCCGGCACGGGTGGAAACATTTAGCGTGTTTCCTTATACTAAGTAAGCAGTAAGTAGGCACCTGGGTGTTAGTTACCCTACACCTATTGTCACTGTTCACCTAGCAGTATATAGGGAACTGGGTGTTAGTTACTTACACCTATTGTCACTGTTCACCTAGCAGTATATAGGGAACTGGGTGTTAGTTACCTTACACCTGTTGTCACTGTTCACCTAGTAGTAAGTAGGTACCTGGGTGTTAGTTACCTTGCACCTGCTGTCAGTGTTCACCTAGCAGTAAGTAGCTTCCTTGGTGTTAGTTACCGTACACCTGCTGTCACTGTTCACCTAGCAGTAAGTAGCTACCTTGGTGTTAGTTATCGTACACCTGTTGTCACTGTTCAGCTAGTAGTAAGTAGGTACCTGGGTGTTAGTTACCTTGCACCTGCTGTCACTGTTCACCAAGCAGTAAGTAGACACCTGGGTGTTAGTTACCTTACACCTGCTGTCACTGTTCAGCTAGCAGTAAGTAGGTACCTGGGTGTTAGCAGACTGATGTGGGTTGCATCCTGGAGTTTACCTGGAGAGAGTTCCGGAGGTCAACGCCCCCGCGGCCCGGTCTGTGATCAGGCCTCCTGGTGGATCAGAGCCTGATCAACCAGGCTGTTGCTGCTGGCTGCACGCAAACCAACGTACGAGCCACAGCCCGGCTGGTCAGGAACCGACTTTAGGTGCTTGTCCAGTGCCAGCTTGAAGACTGCCAGGGGTCTGTTGGTAATCCCCCTTATGTATGCTGGGAGGCAGTTGAACAGTCTTGGGCCCCTGACACTTATTGTATGGTCTCTTAACGTGCTAGTGACACCCCTGCTTTTCATTGGGGGGATGTTGCATCGTCTGCCAAGTCTTTTGCTTTCGTAGTGAGTGATTTTCGTGATTTTCCTGGGGACAAAATAACCTAAGTTGTTGGAAATACCCTGCATCACACGGTGTTTTCTATATAGTATGTCATTAATGTCAGCTATGGTCTGTATAAGTTATATCGTGTACTGGTACAAACAATAATAATAATTATTATTATTTTGACTGGTAATCCACGAACAAACAGAAAATAACATCAAATACCAGTTAGTAATACTTAATATAACTGTACATATATATGTATGTTAATATCACAATAACTCTCAAACCATACACAAAGTGTATGCTATGAAATACGTGAGAATACACGGAATAATACGGGTTTAATAAGCATTAAACAAATCAGTCCGCCCCGCCACGTCTTAACCTCTCAGAGAAAATAGCGGTCTGGAGTAGTCACAGCGGAGACTGTTTAATATCCCTTAAGATCTCCTAGTGACTGTTGTAGTGGAGACTAATATCCCTTAAGATCTTCTAGTGACTTATAGTGGAGACTGTTTAATATCCCTTAAGATCTCCTAGTGACTGTTGTAGTGGAGACTAATATCCCTTAAGATCTCCTACTGTTATAGTGGAGACTGTTTAATATCCCTTAAGATCTCCTAGTGACTGTTGTAGTGGAGACTAATATCCCTTAAGATCTCCTACTGTTATAGTGGAGACTGTTTAATATCCTTAAGACTCCTAGTGACTGTTGTAGTGGAGACTAATATATCCCTTAAGATCTCCTACTGTTATAGTGGAGACTGTTTAATATCCCTTAAGATCTCCTAGTGACTGTTGTAGTGGAGACTAATATCCCTTAAGATCTCCTACTGTTATAGTGGAGACTGTTTAATATCCCTTAAGATCTCCTAGTGACTGTTGTAGTGGAGACTAATATCCCTTAAGATCTCCTACTGTTATAGTGGAGACTGTTTAATATCCCTTAAGATCTCCTAGTGACTGTTGTAGTGGAGACTAATATCCCTTAAGATCTCCTACTGTTATAGTGGAGACTGTTTAATATCCCTTAAGATCTCCTAGTGACTGTTATAGTGGAGACTGTTTAATATCCCTTAAGATCTCCTAGTGACTGTTATAGTGGAGACTGTTTAATATCCCTTAAGATCTCCTAGTGACTGTTATAGTGTGGAGACTGTTTAATATCCCTTAAGATCTCCTAGTGACTGTTATAGTGGAGACTGTTTAATATCCCTTAAGATCTCCTAGTGACTGTTATAGTGGAGACTTTAATATCCCTTAAGATCTCCTAGTGACTGTTATAGTGGAGACTGTTTAATATCCCTTAAGATCTCCTAGTGACTGTTATAGTGGAGACTGTTTAATATCCCTTAAGATCTCCTAGTGACTGTTATAGTGGAGACTAATATCCCTTAAGATCTCCTACTGTTATAGTGGAGACTGTTTAATATCCCTTAAGATCTCCTAGTGACTGTTATAGTGGAGACTGTTTAATATCCCTTAAGATCTCCTAGTGACTGTTATAGTGGAGACTAATATCCCTTAAGATCTCCTACTGTTATAGTGGAGACTGTTTAATATCCCTTAAGATCTCCTACTGTTATAGTGGAGACTGTTTAATATCCCTTAAGATCTCCTACTGTTATAGTGGAGACTGTTTAATATCCCTTAAGATCTCCTACTGTTATAGTGGAGACTGTTTAATATCCCTTAAGATCTCCTACTGTTATAGTGGAGACTGTTTAATATCCCTTAAGATCTCCTAGTGACTGTTATAGTGGAGACTTTAATATCCCTTAAGATCTCCTACTGTTATAGTGGAGACTTTAATATCCCTTAAGATCTCCCACAATGGAAATAAGCCAGTCTGATGGTTAACTTTACTGGGTTATTAGCTCTCCGGGTTAATTACACCAACAAAATCATCTTTTTCTCCTTCTTCTCCTCCTCCCGCCATTTTTACCAACAACAGTACCATGTCAACAGTGACCACCGTTGTTAGGTAAGACACATATGCAACAGTTAGACAACTTTATTCCGAAACGTTTCGCCTACACAGTAGGCTTCTTCAGTCGAATACAGAAAGTAGGCAGGAACAGTAGAGATGTGAAGACGATGTAATCAGTCCATCACCCTTGTAGTCGTAGAATTTGAGGTTGTCAGTCCCTCGGCCTGGAGAAGTTCAGTTCCATAGTCAGGAACTATCTGAAGATCAAGCGACAGTGCGGAGACTTAAATACTGTCGGAAGGAGAGGTGCAGAGTAGTAGTAGTAGTAGTAGTAGTAGTAGTAGTAGTAGTGAGAATGTAGCCACTGAGAGGTCAGTGGAACTGAACTTCTCCAGGCCGAGGGACTGACAACCTCAAATTCTACGACTACAAGGGTGATGGACTGATTACATCGTCTTCACATCTCTACTGTTCCTGCCTACTTTCTGTATTCGACTGAAGAAGCCTACTGTGTAGGCGAAACGTTTCGGAATAAAGTTGTCTAACTGTTGCATATGTGTCTTACCTAACAACCTGTCGGTATTGTATACCATTTTGATGTTCAGTGACCACCGTTATTACTATTTAAGGTATTAAAGCATTCTTGACTGGTGGTGAACAGGTGACATTCAACCTTAATGACCCTCGTGTAGTAGACTTTAAACCCCATTAACCAACCTTAATGACCCTCGTGTAGTAGACTTTAAACCCCATTAACCAACCTTAATGACCTTCGTGTAGTAGATAGACTTTAAACCCCATTAACCAACCTTAATGACCTTCGTGTAGTAGATAGACTTTAAACCCCATTAACCAACCTTAATGACCCTGGTGTAGTAAATAGACTTTAAACCCCATTAACCAACCTTAATGACCTTCGTGTAGTAGATAGACTTTAAACCCCATTAACCAACCTTAATGACCCTGGTGTAGTAAATAGACTTTAAACCCCATTAACCAATCTTAATGACCTTCGTGTAGTAGATAGACTTTAAACCCCATTAACCAGCCTTAATGTAGTAGATAGACCTAACCAGAACAAGGGAAATAATGTCAATGGTGACACTTTCAACTCGCTTGTGCTCTCTCATTTGGAACATTGCTCAGTGTTGACGGCCCCGTTCAGGGCAGGAGAAATATCAAAGCTGGAACAGAGATCTTTTACGACCCACACATAACCAGTTAAGTATTTACATTACCAGGAACCCCTTTAAGTCATAAATATGTGCTTACTGCAGCGGAGGAGAGAGAGATACATGATAATATATAAGTGGAAAGTACATGAGGGACTGTCATAACATTCTAGAGTGAGATATGGGAGGAAGTGCAAAATATACCCAGTGAAAAGCAGGGGTGCAGTGGACACGATAAGAGAACACTGTATCAACATTCGTAGCCCCAGACTATTCAACATCTTACCAGAATATATCAGAAACACTACTGGAACAAGTGTAGAAGTCTTCAGGAGAAAACTGGATAAGTATCTTCACCAAGTGCCAGATCAACCAGGCTGTGATGGATATGTGGGTTAGTGGGCCACCAGCAACAATAGTCTGGTTCACCAGGAAAGTACTAGACGAGCCTGGCCCAAGGCCGGGTTCTAGGAATAGAATAACTCTGGGAACTCATCAAAGGTACAAAGGTAATTATAATAACCCTCATTTAGTAGACTTTAAACCCCCAATAACCAATCTTAATGACCCTCGTGTAGTAGATAGGCTTCAAACCATTAATGGCCTCCAGCAGGTCAGCTAATTCCACCGTTACAACAGTCACTCAGTAAATTATGTTCTGGCGTATTCTGCACCATTTTTTAAATCAGAAAAAACGATCGATGTCAATATCAAATTTCTATGTATCAAGTCCACTGTGGTTTTTATTGTCTGCTGTGGTTAATGTCGTGGTTTATATTACGGTTTATGTTATGTTGTGATTTATGTTGTACTGTAGCTTGTGAACGGTAACAGAGAGAGAGAGAGAGAGAGAGAGAGAGAGAGAGAGAGAGAGAGAGAGAGAGAGAGAGAGAGAGAGAGAGAGAGAGAGAGAGAGAGAGAGAGAGAGAGAGAGAGAGAGAGGGGGGGGGCAGACAGACAGGATCACCTGTTTAGACACCTGTTCTCAGAACAAACCAGCAGGATCTCTGAACACTCACACGTCACCCACTCAGCTACTCCTATCTCAGCCCAGCAGGTGGTATTGTGCCTTATACAAGACCACAGACCTACATCCCTGCAGCTGCCTCAGTGCCCTACCTCTCTCAAGGGCAGGCACCTTACACACCCACCACCTCAAGCTGACCACATCATGAGGAGCCAGTCTATCAACATCCTGTCGGCCAACATTAGAGGTTTCATTACTAATGTTGGAGAGCTCACACAGCTTTGTGAACACTCGACGTCCCGACATGATAGCTGTTGTTGAAACATTTTTGGACGACAGGACTCCAGAAAATTTTGCAAGAATTGCTGGCTACACCTCATGGATGAGAAGAGACAGGCAAGGGCAAGGAGGAGGTGTTGCTGTGTGCTTCTCTAAGAGTGTTCATGCCCAGCACATTGATGTTGCCACCCCTACACATCTTGAAATGATGTTCTTCAAGCTCTGCATGAACACTAGTACCTCTGTACTAGTATAGAGGTACTATGTAGTGGCAACATGCAGACCCCATCAACTTCCTAATGGAAAACGTGGACTCCCTTCTGCTACAACACAGCTGTCAACATATCATAATTGATGGTGACCTCAACCAACACATTATACAGAGGGACTTTGATGACCTTCTTGCAGTATTTGACATGAGAAACTTTGTTGATTTCCCTACTCACATCTTTGGCTCCTCCCTTGACCCAGTAGTGAGTGATCTGGCAGAAGGTATAGTCACTTGTCAACCCCTCGACTATGTTGGATCATCTGACCACAAGGCTGTTTTTACGACACTTAAGATCCCAACAGAACGAGGTGAGGAGTCCACACGCACAACCTGGCTATGGGAAAGAGGTAATTGGCCAGCCCTTTGCTCTGAGCTCGCCACCACCGACTGGAATGCTCTTCTGCAAGGGGATGTTGACAACCAAGTGAAAGCCTTCACTGGACACATCCTTAATCTACAACATGAACACATTCCTCACCGGCAATATGTGACGAAGCCTACAGATCAGCCTTGGTTTGGCTTTCGTTGTAGAGAGGCTGCTACTGCTAAGTACAAAGCATGGCGAAGGTATAAGAAACATCCTACCACCTATAACAGGAACTTGCGCAGGCAAGCCTGTAGGCATATGGGTGACGTTCAAATGTGTGCCATCGCTAAATGAGAGGTGGAAACAAAAAGAAAGCTAGCATAGGTAGAGTAGGTTCCAAAACCTGGTGGTCCCTGGTCAAGGACAGACAAGGTTATTTGCCTGATGAACTCATTCCACCTCTAAATCGACAAGATGGGACCACCTCTACTAGTAGTCAAGAGAAAGCGGACCTAGTTGCCGAACACTTTGCTACCAAAATGCAAGTTCCTGATTCAACAAGGGACCCTCCTTGGCTAGCTGCAAGAACTGTGTCAAAACTGTCAGTGGTGACAGTAAGGCAGGAGGAGGTGCATTTCCTTCTTAAATCGCTTGACCAAGAAAAGGCTGTGGGCCCAGACAAGTTGAGCCCAAGATTGCTGAGAAGATGTGCAGACCAGCTAGCAGCACCTCTAACTCGCATCTTTCAACATTGCCTAGTACAGTGTAAATGACCCTCTCTGTGGAAAGAGGCAAATGTAGTCCCTGTTCACAAAAAGAAGAGCAGAGCAGAAATCAGCAACTACAGACCAGTGTCAGTCCTGTCAATCACTGGTAAGATCCTTGAGACAATAATCTCAAGACAAATGACAAAGTTTATTGACTACCACTCACTACTTTGTGACCGTCAATATGGCTTCAGGAAAGGTTACTCTGCTGCTGATCTGTTGTTAAACCTCTCCACTAAATGGCACCAGTCACTGGATGCTTTCGATCGGGTGTGGCACCTGGGCCTCTTAGCAAAACTGCAAGCACTGGGAACTGCAGGCTCTACGCTGTCTCCTCAGTGATTACCTTCATGGTAGATCTCAATGGAACGGAATCAGCAAGACATCCTATTGGGGCAAGTGTTCCACAAGGAAGCGTGCTGGGACCATTGTTATGGAATGTCTACTTCAATGATCTTCTTCATCTCATCCCAGAATCCCATGCATATGCAGAGGACTGCACACTGACATTCACTTATCCAAGAGAAGAAATGCCAGCTGCTCTAAGCTACATCAATCACCAGCTAAGAGCTATATCAGCTTGGAGAAACAGGTGGCAAGTAACATTTGCACCTGAGAAAACACAAATGATGATGGTCTCTAGGCACCATGATGGTAATGTCGGTGCGGTAGTAATGATGAATGGGAGAGTGTTGGTACCTGGGGAAGAAGTTGATATCCTTGGGGTGAAATTTGACTCCAAATTGACCATGAAGAACCATGTTGTAAATCTTGCAAACGAGGCAGCCAGGAAGCTTACATTACTTCGTCGTATCTTGCATCTGCTTAACAATAGGGGTTGCAAGATTCTGTATGAGGCACAAGTACGCTCACACCTTGAGTATGCTCCACTTTCTTGGTTTGCCTGCCCCCCCCCCTCTCATCTGCGACTGCTTGACAGAGAAGAGAACAGAGCAAGTCGTCTCATCTCTCGCCTGGACCCATCCTGGATAGATCTGTCATTTCAACAGAGCCTTCAACATGGGAGAGATGTGGGTGGCCTTACAGTTATGTACAAGGCCAATATTGTCAAACTACCACACTTGGTTCCACTTCGAGGACAGCGTGAAGCAAGCTTCTATACCACCAGACGGGCAGTCAGCAGCAACTTCACTCTGGCTGTACCCTTCTCCAGAACATCACTTCATCTGAGATCATTTATCCCCAGGATGACTCGAGTATGGAACACATTCGTACAGCATAATGATGTCAACGAGATAAAGTCAGTTGACCAAATGAAAATGCTGGCCCACAGATGCCCCTCAGCTGGCCCACAGATGGTCCACAGCTGGCCCACAGATGGTCCACAGCTGGCCCACAGATGGTCCACAGCTGGCCCACAGATAGCCCTCACCTGGCCCACAGATGGCTCCAACTTCATCCCGTTCCTTACTTGTATATCTCATAACAATAAAAATGCTTTCAAATAAGCTGATGTAGGTAACAGCTCTTAGCTTGTCAATAAAGTTAGGAATCCTTAACCTAACCTTGTCAAACCCTGTGTAAAGAAAGAGAGAGAGAAAATTGCACATACGTTCAAGCAAGCTAACTCTGTCTCTCTGTCTCTCTGTCTCTCTCTCTCTCTCTCTCTCTCTCTCTCTCTCTCACACACACACACACACAATCTCACCTCAGGGCACAACTTTTGATTAACGGTCAGCATCAAGTAGTGAGAATATTTGATTACAATTTTTTAGAGAGCGCTGAGAGCTGTGCTTGTGATTGAAAGAGCAGTGGAGTCCAGCAGAGGAAAGCAGTCAGGAGAGCATCCAGCCAGATTGCCACCACCTAATGTAAACAGTTATCACACTGGTGCAGCAATATTTTAATGGTATTTCATAAAAATGTTAGACAAACCTCTTGCTGGGGGGAAATAAAGAACTGGGAGGATATAAGAGTAGGTGGGAGAGAGAGACACATCATTAGCAATAAGTGATTGAACAACCTCACACACCATTACGCCCAGAAATTTTTCACCCCATAAAACACCTTGAATTTCACCCAACCTGCAGAATACAATTTAACTGACTATCACTCTATTAGACAACCAGGATATGTAAACTCAGGTATATCTAAGGGTATATACACTGAGATTATTAAAAATACCGATAGAAGTCAGAAATATGTGCATGATCGTTATTAAAACACACACACACAGCGAAGAGGCGGGGGCAGGAGCTGTGACTCGATCCCTGCAACCATCTACGTCAGGCCCATACTGGAGTGTGCAGCACCAGTTTGGAATCTACACCTGGTCAAATACGTCAAGAAATTAGAGAAAGTGCAAAGGTTTGCAACAAGACTAGTCCCAGACTAAGGGAATTGTCGTAGGAAGAAAGGTTAAGGGAAATCGGCCTGACGACACTGGAGGACAGGAGGGTCAGGGGAGACATGATAACGACATATAAAATACTGCGCGGAATAGACGAGGTGGACAAAGACGGGATGTTCCAGAGATGGGACACAGACACAAGAGGTCACAATTGGAAGTTGAAGACTCAGATGAGTCAAAGGGATGTTAGGAAGTATTTCTTCAGTCACAGAGTTGTCAGGAAGTGGAATAACCTAGAAAGTGGTGTAGTGGAGACAGGAACCATACATAGTATCAAGACGAGGTATGATAAAGCTCATGGAGCGGGGAGAGAGAGAACCCAGTAGCAATCAGTGAAGAGACGGGGCCAGGAGCTATGAATCGACCCCTGCAACCACACACACATATATGCAACAAGTGATTGCACACACACACACACACACACACACACACACACACACACACACACACACACACACACACACACACACACACACACACACCACACACACACACACACACACACACACACACCCACACACACACACCACACACACACACCACACACACACATCACACACACACCACACACACACCACACACACACACACACACCACACACACACACCACACACACACACACACCACACACACACCACACACACACACACACCACACACACACACCACACACACACACCACACACACACACACACTCACTCTCTATACAACAGGCCTAGTGTCTAATCGACATGTGCCTAGGACAAAATGGTAACTAACACAGACATGCAACAATGCCGTAAACCCCAGGTAAATCGTGAATAAAAATAATGGGCAGGGATTCGAACTATGGTCCTGGAATATAACTGTCGCAAAGTTTTAACCAATCAGTCGCTGATTTTAAGCAAAATAATTTAACAAGCAATTCGAGGGTGACATTATTGATGATTGTAAGATAGTCTTACCTAAGCTCAGTGGCTGAGTGGTCATAGAACTGGTACAGCTATATGCCAGCACCACGGTTCAAGTCTCCGTTCATGCTGAGTTTATGTGAGCCTAGCAGTTCATGCCAGCCTAGTAATTCTTGTAAGCCTGGCAGTTTATGCCAGCCTAGCAATTCATGTAAGCCTGGCAGTTCATGCCAGCCTAGTTATTCATGTAAGCCTGGCAGTTCATGCCAGCCTAGTAATTCTTGTAAGCCTGGCAGTTTATGCCAGTCTAGCAATTCATGTAAGCCTGGCAGTTCATGCCAGCCTGCAACTCATGTAAGCTGGCAGTTCATTGCCAGCCTAGTAATTCATGCAAGCCTGGCAGTTCATGCCAGCCTAGCAACTCATGTAAGCCTGGCAGTTCATGCCAGCCTAGCAACTCATGTAAGCCTGGCAGTTCATGCCAGCCTAGTAATTCATGTAAGCCTGGCAGTTCATGCTAGCCTAGTAATTCATGTAAGCCTGGCAGTTCATGCTAGCCTAGTAATTCATGTAAGCCTGGCAGTTCATGCCAGCCTAGTAATTCATGTAAGCCTGGCAGTTCATGGTAGCCTAGTAATTCATGTAAGCCTGGCAGTTCATGCCAGCCTAGTAATTCATGTAAGCCTGGCAGTTCATGCTAGCCTAGTAATTCATGCACGCCTGGCAGTTCATACCAGCCTAGTAATTCATGTAAGCCTGGCAGTTCATGCCAGCCTAGTAATTCTGTAAGCCTGGCAGTTCATGGTAGCCTAGTAATTCATGTAGCCTGGCAGTTCATGCAGCCTAGTAATTCATGTAAGCCTGGCAGTTCATGCTAGCCTAGTAATTCATGCACGCCTGGCAGTTCATGCCAGCCTAGTAATTCATGTAAGCCTGGCAGTTCATGCCAGCCTAGTAATTCATGTAAGCCTGGCAGTTCATGGTAGCCTAGTAATTCATGTAAGCCTGGCAGTTCATGCCAGCCTAGTAATTCATGTAAGCCTGGCAGTTCATGCTAGCCTAGTAATTCATGCACGCCTGGCAGTTCATGCCAGCCTAGTAATTCATGTAAGCCTGGCAGTTCATGCCAGCCTAGTAATTCATGTAAGCCTGGGAGTTCATGCCAGCTAGTAATTCATGCACGCCTGGCAGTTCATGCCAGCCTAGTAATTCATGTAAGCCTGGCAGTTCATGGTAGCCTAGTAATTCATGTAAGCCTGGCAGTTCATGGTAGCCTAGTAATTCATGTAAGCCTGGCAGTTCATGCCAGCCTAGTAATTCATGTAAGCCTGGCAGTTCATGCCAGCCTAGTAATTCATGTAAGCCTGGCAGTTCATGCCAGCCTAGTAATTCATGCACGCCTGGCAGTTCATGCCGCCTAGTAATTCATGTAGCCTGGGCAGTTCATGCCAGCCTAGTAATTTTATGTAAGCCTGGCAGTTCATGCCAGCCTAGTAATTCATGTAAGCCTGGCAGTTCATGCCAGCCTAGTAATTCATGTAAGCCTGGCAGTTCATGCTAGCCTTTGTAATTCATGCACGCCTGGCAGTTCATGCCAGCCTAGTAATTCATGTAAGCCTGGCAGTTCATGCCAGCCTAGTAATTCATGTAAGCCTGGCAGTTCATGCCAGCCTAGTAATTCATGTAAGCCTGGCAGTTCATGCTAGCCTAGTAATTCATGTAAGCCTGGCAGTTCATGGTAGCCTAGTAATTCATGTAAGCCTGGCAGTTCATGCCAGCCTAGTAATTCATGTAAGCCTGGCAGTTCATGCCAGCCTAGTAATTCATGTAAGCCTGGCAGTTCATGCCAGCCTAGTAATTCATGCACGCCTGGCAGTTCATGCCAGCCTAGTAATTCATGTAAGCCTGGCAGTTCATGCCAGCCTAGTAATTCATGTAAGCCTGGCAGTTCATGGTTTGCCTAGTAAATTCATGCACGCCTGGCAGTTCATGCCAGCCTAGTAATTCATGTAAGCCTGGCAGTTCATGCCAGCCTAGTAATTCATGTAAGCCTGGCAGTTCATGGTAGCCTAGTAATTCATGCACGCCTGGCAGTTCATGCCAGCCTAGTAATTCATGTAAGCCTGGCCAGTTCCATGCTATTCCTTAGTAATTCATGCACGCCTGGCAGTTCATGCCAGCCTAGTAATTCATGCACGCCTGGCAGTTCATGCCAGCCTAGTAATTCATGTAAGCCTGGCAGTTCATGCCAGCCAGATAATCACATCAAAACTAGCCAAACATCTCCTGCAAGTCCCACTCCTCCCACCAGACCACATCCAGCACTTAAACCATACCCCCGGCCGGGATTGAACCCGCGGTCATAGAGTCTCAAAACTCCAGCCCGTCGTGTCATTACGATTTCTTGAGTCATGTAGTCCAGCACTTAACGTGGTCCATGACCCACATCTCACTCAACTGTGTTCTAATAACGACGGTCTCTTGCCTCTGTATAATTGACATATCGTGCAATGTGATCACGGACTTCAGATAAACAAACACTCAACTCAAGTGACTCTGGGGGTGAATACACAATAACACTCCAAGTGGTAGCGTCATGTAGCTACGAGAAATATGACTCCCAGGTAGCACAGAGTGGTAGATAAGTGTGCTGGGACGTGGAGAGGTAAAAGCACGGAGAAGTCTGCACTGATAACCACACCCACTTGTAATATAATAATAATAATAATAATAATAATAATAATAATAATAGTAATAATAATACTGATTCGACTAAAATACCGGGAGCAAGGAGCTAGTAACCCCCTTCGCCCGTATACATTACTATAAACATTATTCACGAAAATCACAGTACTCCCAGAGAGTCACGGTACTACCACTGGGTATATACATAGGAGTATCTCAGTGTATGTACACTGAGATACAGGCGTGTCTCAATACGCAGGCGTATCTCAGTGTATGTACACTGAGACACAGGCGTGTCTCAACACACAGGCGTGTCTCAATACACAGGCGTGTCTCAACACATAGGCGTGTCTCAATACACAGGCGTATCTCAGTGTATGTACACTGAGATACAGGCGTGTCTCAACACACAGGCGTGTCTCAATACGCAGGCGTATCTCAGTGTATGTACACTGAGATACAGGCGTGTCTCAACACACAGGCGTGTCTCAGTGTATGTATACTGAGATACAGGCGTATCTCAACACACAGGCGTGTCTCAATACACAGGAGTATCTCAGTGTATATACACTGAGATACAGGCGTGTCTCAGTGTATGTATACTGAGATACAGGAGTGTCTCAATACACAGGCGTGTCTCAATACACAGGAGTATCTCAGTGTATATACACTGAGATACAGGCGTGTCTCAATACACAGGAGTGTCTCAGTGTATATACACTGAGATACAGGCGTGTCTCAGTGTATGTATACTGAGATACAGGAGTGTCTCAATACACAGGCGTGTCTCAATACACAGGAGTATCTCAGTGTATATACACTGAGATACAGGCGTGTCTCAATACACAGGCGTGTCTCAATACACAGGCGTGTCTCAGTGTATGTATACTGAGATACAGGAGTGTCTCAATACACAGGCGTGTCTCAATACACAGGCGTGTCTCAGTGTATATACACTGAGATACAGTCGTGTCTCAATACACAGGAGTATCTCAGTGTATATACACTGAGGTACAGGCGTGTCTCAATACACAGGCGTGTCTCAGTGTATGTATACTGAGATACAGGAGTGTCTCAATACACAGGCGTGTCTCAGTGTATATACACTGAGATACAGGAGTGTCTCAATACACAGGCGTGTCTCAGTGTATATACACTGAGATACAGGCGTGTCTCAATACACAGGAGTATCTCAGTGTATATACACTGAGAGTTTATATAAATCTTCAAAGGTTACTGGACATGGATGCAGCTGTGACACAGTGACAACGTTTCGCACTCCAGGAGCTTTGTTAAGCTTAACGAAGCTTGACAAAGCTCGTGGAGAGCGAAACGTTGCCACAATAAAATATTACATTAGCTGCACTTGTGTCCGTTTACCCATTTGTCGGTAATTCTACCATTATCGTTTTAATTTTATTTTAGGTATTAAAATTATTGGTTTATTGGGTTTAAAGCCTATCTACGACCCTTGGTTTATTGGGGTTAAAGCCTATCTACGATCCTTGGTTTATTGGGTTTAAAGCCTATTTACGACCCTTGGTTTATTGGGTTTAAAGCCTATCTACAATCCTTGGTTTATTGGGTTTAAAGCCTATTTATGACCCTTGGTTTATTGGGTTTAAAGCCTGTCTACGATCCTTGGTTTATTCGGTTTAAAGCCTATCTACGCCCCTTGGTTTATTGGGTTTAAAGCCTATCTACGACACTTGATTTTTTGGGGTTAAAGCCTATACGACCCTTGGTTTACTATGTTTAAAGCCTATCTACGACCCTTGGTTTATTGAGTTTAAAGCCTATCTACGACCCTTGGTTTATTGAGTTTAAAGCCTATCTACGATCCTTGTTTTGTTGGGTTTAAAGCCTATCTACGACCCTTGGTTTATTGGGTTTAAAGCCTATCTACGACCCTTGATTTTTTGAGGTTAAAGCCTATCTACGAACCTTGGTTTACTGGGTTTAAAGCCTATCTACGACCCTTGGTTTATTGGGTTTAAAGCCTATCTACGACCCTTGGTTTATTGGGTTTAAAGCCTATCTACGACCCTTGGTTTATTGGGTTTAAAGGGCCCATCTACGGGCCCTTGGTTTATTGGGTTTAAAGCCTATTTACGACCCTTAGTTTATTAGGTTTAAAGCCTATCTACGATCCTTGTTTTATTGGGTTTAAAGCCTATCTACGACCCTTGGTTTATTGGGTTTAAAGCCTATTTACGACCCTTAGTTTATTAGGTTTAAAGCCTATCTACGACCCTTGGTTTATTGGGTTTAAAGCCTATTTACGACCCTTAGTTTATTAGGTTTAAAGCCTATCTACGATCCTTGTTTTATTGGGTTTAAAGCCTATCTACGACCCTTGGTTTATTGGCTTTAAAGGCTATTAAGGTCATTAAGGCTACATGTCACTTATGCACCACTCGTCAAGACCACTTTCAAACCTTAAACAGGGATTATACTTTAAATGTATATATAACCCCCTTAGTATATACACTGCTACTCAGTATATACACATCAAGAAAGATATACTCTCCAGAATTTATGCATAATGTGGTCGGTCCTGCCAGCGTAGGGGACGAAATTTGCGACGGGAAATTTGGAAAGGATCTCTGATTCAGGCGGCCGACAATTTCCACCGCTGACAAATTTTCTTTCGAGGCCAGAATTGAAAATATATCTTTATGAGGCTGTGTGCTGTATGGTGGGACATTATGGTGGCAGGTGTGAGCAACTTATGGTGACAGGTGTGAGCAACTTATGGTGACAGGTGTGAGCAACTTAGACTGTGTGCTGTATGGTGGGACATTATGGTGGCAGGTGTGAGCAACTTATGGTGACAGGTGTGAGCAACTTATGGTGACAGGTGTGAGCAACTTAGACTGTGTGCTGTATGGTGGGACATTATGGTGGCAGGTGTGAGCAACTTATGGTGACAGGTGTGAGCAACTTAGACTGTGTGCTGTATGGTGGGACATTATGGTGGCAGGTGTTAGCAACTTAGACTGTGTGCTGTATGGTGGGACATTATGGTGGCAGGTGTTAGCAACTTAGACTGTGTGCTGTATGGTGGGACATTATGGTGGCAGGTGTGAGCAACTTAGACTGTGTGCTGTATGGTGGGACATTATGGTGGCAGGTGTGAGCAACTTATGGTGGCAGGTGTGAGCAACTTAGAGTGTGTGCTGTATGGTGGGACATTATGGTGGCAGGTGTTAGCAACTTAGACTGTGTGCTGTATGGTGGGACATTATGGTGGCAGGTGTGAGCAACTTAGACTGGTGTTGCTGTATGGTGGGACATTATGGTGGCAGGTGTTAGCAACTTAGACTGTGTGCTGTATGGTGGGACATTATGGTGGCAGGTGTTAGCAACTTAGACTGTGTGCTGTAGTGGGGGAACTTATGGTGGCAGGTGTGAGCAACTTAGACTGTGTGCTGTATGGTGGGACATTATGGTGGCAGGTGTGAGCAACTTATGGTGGCAGGTGTGAGCAACTTAGACTGTGTGCTGTATGGTGGGACATTATGGTGGCAGGTGTTAGCAACTTAGACTGTGTGCTGTATGGTGGGACATTATGGTGGCAGGTGTGAGCAACTTAGACTGTGTGCTGTATGGTGGGACATTATGGTGGCAGGTGTGAGCAACTTAGACTGTGTGCTGTATGGTGGGACATTATGGTGGCAGGTGTGAGCAACTTAGACTGTGTGCTGTATGGTGGGACATTATGGTGGCAGGTGTTAGCAACTTAGACTGTGTGCTGTATGGTGGGACATTATGGTGGCAGGTGTTACAACTTAGACTGTTGTGTGTATGGTGGGACATTATGGTGGCAGGTGTGAGAAACTTAGACTGTGTGCTGTATGGGGGACATTATGGTGGCAGGTGTGACACTAACTTTATATGGTGGCAGGCTGGTGAGGCAAACTTAGACTGTGTGCTGTATGGTGGGACATTATGGTGGCAGGTGTGAGCAACTTATGGTGGCAGGTGTGAGCAACTTAGACTGTGTGCTGTATTGTGGGACATTATGGTGGCAGGTGTGACCAACTTATGGTGGCAGGTGTGAGCAACTTAGACTGTGTGCTGTATGGTGGGACATTATGGTGGCAGGTGTGAGCAACTTAGACTGTGTGCTGTATGGTGGGACATTATGGTGGCAGGTGTGAGCATCTTAAGACTGTGTGCTGTATGGTGGGACATTATGGTAGCAGGTGTGAGCAACTTATGGTGGCAGGTGTGAGCAACTTAGACTGTGTGCTGTATGGTGGGACATTATGGTAGCAGGTGTGAGCAACTTATGGTGGCAGGTGTGAGCAACTTAGACTGTGTGCTGTATGGTGGGACATTATGGTAGCAGGTGTGAGAAACTTATGGTGGCAGGTGTGAGCAACTTAGACTATGTGCTGTATGGTGGGACATTATGGTAGCAGGTGTGAGCAACTTATGGTGACAGGTGTGAGCAACTTAGACTGTGTGCTGTATGGTGGGACATTATGGTAGCAGGTGTGAGCAACTTATGGTGGCAGGTGTGAGCAACTTAGACTGTGCTGTATGGTGGGACATTATAGTAGCAGGTGTGAGTAACTTATGGTGGCAGGTGTGAGCAACTTAGACTGTGTGCTGTATGGTGGGACATTATGGTAGCAGGTGTGAGCAACTTATGGTGGCAGGTGTGAGCAACTTAGACTGTGTGCTGTATGGTGGGACATTATGGTAGCAGGTGTGAGTAACTTATGGTGGCAGGTGTGAGCAACTTAGACTGTGTGCTGTATGGTGGGACATTATGGTAGCAGGTGTGAGCAACTTATGGTGGCAGGTGTGAGCAACTTAGACTGTGTGCTGTATGGTGGGACATTATGGTAGCAGGTGTGAGTAACTTATGGTGGCAGGTGTGAGCAACTTAGACTGTGTGCTGTATGGTGGGACATTATGGTAGCAGGTGTGAGCAACTTATGGTGGCAGGTGTGAGCAACTTAGACTGTGTGCTGTATGGTGGGACATTATGGTAGCAGGTGTGAGCAACTTAGACTGTGTGCTGTATGGTGGGACATTATGGTAGCAGGTGTGAGCAACTTATGGTGACAGGTGTGAGCAACTTAGACGTTAGGGAAGCTTGGTGCAGTTGTTATTACTACTGCTACTACTACTACTATTATTATTGGGGATTGTAACGTAACGTAACGTAACGTGGAGTAACGCTATAAAGGGAGCACAATGCTTTACGTCGTCTTAAAGGATCAATCCTTAATCCTCCCCAGGATTAATGCTCATTACCTGTCACTTCTGAGGTACTGTAGGACCTCCGACGGGCTTAGCGCTTCCCCATGAAGATAATAATACACGGGGGGGGGGGGGTAAGCAGTGTTGTATGCGGTGAATATTGTCACTACAACCAGCGCTCACGTTATGTAAATGATTCAGATATTTAATGGTTAAATTTAGGCTCCAGAGGACTGTGTGTGTCTTCACTCAGATGTGTTGGTTGGGGGTCGAGTCTCGGCTCCTCTGTGACTGAGGGGAAGGAACGGTTAGACTTAGTAACAGTAACGACAGTTGTCGTAGTAGTAGTATTTGTTGTAGTAGTAATAGTAGTAGAAACAGCAGCAACAGTAAGAACAGCAACAACAGTAAGAACAGCAACAACAGTAAGAACAGCAACAGCAGCAACAGCAGTAACAACAGAAGCAGCAGCAGCTGAAGCAGTAATAACAACAGCAGTAACAACAGCAGTAACAGCAGTACACCAACAACAGCAGCAGCAACAACAACAGCAGCAACAGAGTGGTCAGTTGTATTCCCTTCAGCGATATATTTTCAGTTGATACTTGTATTGTTATGCCACACACACTGTCAGAGTACACACACTGTCAGAGTACATACACTGTCAGAGTACATACACTGTCAGAGTACATACACTGTCAGAGTACACACACTGTCAGGGTACACACACTGTCAGGGTACACACACTGTCAGAGTACATACACTGTCAGAGTACATACACTGTCAGAGTACATACACTGTCAGGGTACACACACTGTCAGAGTACACACACTGTCAGGGTACACACACTGTAGGGTTTCACACACTGTCAGAGTTACATACACTGTCAGAGTACATACACTGTCAGGGTACACACACTGTCAGAGTACACACACTGTCAGGGTACACACACTGTCAGGGTACACACACTGTCAGAGTACACACACTGTCAGAGTACATACACTGTCAGAGTACATACACTGTCAGAGTACATACACTGTCAGGGTACACACACTGTCAGGGTACACACACTGTCAGAGTACATACACTGTCAGGGTACACACACTGTCAGAGTACACACACTGTCAGAGTACATACACTGTCAGAGTACATACACTGTCAGAGTACATACACTGTCAGGGTACACACACTGTCAGAGTTTCACACATGTCAGGGTACACACACTGTCAGGGTACACACACTGTCAGGGTACACACACTGTCAGAGTACATACACTGTCAGAGTACATACACTGTCAGAGTACATACACTGTCAGGGTACACACACTGTCAGAGTACACACACTGTCAGGGTACACACACTGTCAGGGTACACACACTGTCAGGGTACACACACTGTCAGGGTACACACACTGTCAGGGTACACACACTGTCAGAGTACACACACTGTCAGAGTACATACACTGTCAGAGTACATACACTGTCAGAGTACATACACTGTCAGGGTACACACACTGTCAGAGTACACACACTGTCAGGGTAACACCCCTGTCAGAGTACATACACTGTCAGAGTACACACACTGTCAGAGTACACACACTGTCAGAGTACACACACTGTCAGAGTACATACACTGTCAGAGTACATACACTGTCAGAGTACATACACTGTCAGGGTACAACACATGTCAGGAGTACACACACTGTCAGGGTACACACACTGTCAGGGTACACACACTGTCAGAGTACATACACTGTCAGGGTACACACACTGTCAGAGTACACACTGTCAGGGTACACACACTGTCAGAGTACACACACTGTCAGGGTACACACACTGTCAGAGTACATACACTGTCAGGGTACACACACTGTCAGAGTACACACTGTCAGAGTACACACACTGTCAGAGTACATACACTGTCAGAGTACATACACTGTCAGCGTACATACACTGTCAGGGTACACACACTGTCAGAGTACACACACTGTCAGGGTACACACACTGTCAGAGTACACACACTGTCAGGGTACACACACTGTCAGAGTACATACACTGTCAGAGTACATACACTGTCAGAGTACATACACTGTCAGGGTACACACACTGTCAGAGTACACACACTGTCAGGGTACACACACTGTCAGAGTACACACACACTGTCAGGGTACACACACTGTCAGAGTACACACACTGTCAGAGTACACACACTGTCAGAGTACATACACTGTCAGAGTACATACACTGTCAGAGTACATACACTGTAGGGTACACACACTGTCAGAGTACACACACTGTCAGTGGTACAAAACATGTCAGGGTAACACAACTGTCAGAGTTTCATACACTGTCAGGGTACACACACTGTCAGAGTACACACTGTCAGGGTACACACACTGTCAGAGTACACACACTGTCAGGGTACACACACTGTCAGAGTACATACACTGTCAGGGTACACACAAATGTCAGAGTACACACTGTCAGGGTACACACACTGTCAGAGTACAACACACTGTCAGGGTACAAAACACTGTCAAAAGTACCACACTGTCAGAGTACACACTGTCAGGGTACAAAACTGTCAGAGTACATACACTGTCAGGGTACACACACTGTCAGAGTACACACTGTCAGGGTACACACACTGTCAGAGTACACACACTGTCAGGGTACACACACTGTCAGAGTACACACTGTCAGGGTACACACACTGTCAGAGTACATACACTGTCAGAGTACACACACTGTCAGAGTACACACTGTCAGGGTACACACACTGTCAGAGTACACACACTGTCAGGGTACACACACTGTCAGAGTACACACTGTCAGAGTACACACTGTCAGGGTACACACACTGTCAGAGTACATACACTGTCAGGGTACACACACTGTCAGAGTACATACACTGTCAGAGTACACACACTGTCAGAGTACACACTGTCAGGGTACACACACTGTCAGAGTACATACACTGTCAGAGTACACACACTGTCAGAGTACACACTGTCAGGGTACACACACTGTCAGAGTACACACACTGTCAGGGTACACACACTGTCAGGGTACACACTGTCAGAGTACACACTGTCAGGGTACACACACTGTCAGAGTACATACACTGTCAGGGTACACACACTGTCAGAGTACACACTGTCAGGGTACACACACTGTCAGAGTACACACACTGTCAGGGTACACACACTGTCAGAGTACACACTGTCAGGGTACACACACTGTCAATTTTCGAGTCAAATTCGAGTACACCTGTCAGGTACACACACTGTCAGAGTACACACTGTCAGGGTACACACACTGTCAGGGGTTACACCACTGTCAGGGTACACACACTGTCAGAGGGACAACACGCGTCAAAGTCAGAGTACACACTGTCAGGGTACACACACTGTCCAGAGGGGACACACACTGTCAGAGTACACACAAACTGTCAGGGTACACACAGTCAGGGTACACACACTGTCAGGGTACCACACATGTCAGGGTAAAACACTGTCAGGGTACACACTGTCAGGGTACACCACTGTCAGGGTACACACACTGTCAGGGTACACACACTGTCAGGGTACACACACTGTCAGGGTACACACTGTCAGGGTACACACACTGTCAGGGTACACACACTGTCAGGGTACACACACTGTCAGAGTACACACACTGTCAGGGTACACACACTGTCAGGTACACACACTGTCAGGGTACACACACTGTCAGAGTACATACACTGTCAGGGTACACACACTTGTCAGGGGTACACACACTGTCAGAGTACAACACTGTCAGGGTACACTGCATCAATGTCAGGGTACACACACTGTCAGGGTAAATTCACACACACTGTCAGGGTACACACTGTCAGGGTAAAACACACACAATGTAAAGGGGACACACACTGTCAGGGTACATACACTGTCAGAGTACACACACTGTCAGGGTACACACACTGTCAGGGTACACACACTGTCAGGGTACACACACTGTCAGGGTACACACACTGTCAGGGTACACACTGTCAGGGTACACACTGTCAGGGTACACACACTGTAAGGGTACACACACTGTCAGGGTACACACTGTCAGGGTACACAGTCAGGGTACACACACTGTCAGGGTACACACACTGTCAGGGTACACAAACTGTCAGGGTACACACACTGTCAGGGTACACACTGTCAGGGTACACACTGTCAGGGTACACACACTGTCAGGGTACACACACTGTCAGAGTACACACAGTCAGGATACACACACTGTCAGGGTACACACACTGTCAGAGTACACACACTGTCAGGGTACACACACTGTCAGGGTACACACACTGTCAGGGTACACACACTGTCAGAGTACACACTGTCAGGGTACACACACTGTCAGAGTACACACACTGTCAGGGTACACACACTGTCAGAGTACACACACTGTCAGGGTACACACACTGTCAGGGTACACACACTGTCAGAGTACACACACTGTCAGGGTACACACACTGTCAGAGTACACACACTGTCAGAGTACACACACTGTCAGAGTACACACTGTCAGAGTACACACACTGTCAGAGTACACACACTCAGAGTACACACACTGTCAGGTTACACACACTGTCAGGGTACAAACACTGTCAGGGTACACACACTGTCAGGGTACACACACTGTCAGAGTACACACACTGTCAGGGTACACACACTGTCAGAGTACACACACTGTCAGAGTACACACACTGTCAGAGTACACACACTGTCAGGGTACACACACTGTCAGAGTACACACACTGTCAGGGTACACACACTGTCAGAGTACACACTGTCAGAGTACACACACTGTCAGAGTACACACACTGTCAGGGTACACACACTGTCAGGGTACACACACTGTCAGGGTACACACACTGTCAGAGTACACACACTGTCAGAGTACACACACTGTCAGAGTACACACACTGTCAGGGTACACGCACTGTCAGAGTACACACACTGTCAGGGTACACACACTGTCAGAGTACACACACTGTCAGAGTACACACACTGTCAGAGTACACACAGTCAGGGTACACACACTGTCAGGGTACACACACTGTCAGAGTACACACACTGTCAGAGTACACACACTGTCAGAGTACACACTCTGTCAGGGTACACACACTGTCAGAGTACACACACTGTCAGAGTACACACACTGTCAGAGTACACACACTGTCAGAGTACACACACTGTCAGGGTACACACACTGTCAGGGTACACACTGTCAGAGTACACACACTGTCAGAGTACACACTGTCAGAGTACACACACTGTCAGGGTACACACACTGTCAGAGTACACACACTGTCAGAGTACACACACTGTCAGAGTACACACACTGTCAGGGTACACACACTGTCAGAGTACACACACTGTCAGAGTACACACACTGTCAGAGTACACCCAAAGTCAGAGTACACACACTGTCAGGGTACACACACTGTCAGAGTACACACACTGTCAGGGTACACCACGTCAGAGTACACACACTGTCAGGGTACACACACTGTCAGGTACACACACTGTCAGGGTACACACACTGTCAGAGTACACACACTGTCAAGGTACACACACTGTCAGGGTACACACACTGTCAGAGTACACACTGTCAGAGTACACACACTGTCAGAGTAGACACTGTCAGAGTACACACACTGTCAGGGTACACACTGTCAGGGTACACACACTGTCAGAGTACACACACCGTGAGGGTACACACTGTCAGAGTACACACACTGTCAGGGTACACACACTGTCAGGGTACACACACTGTCAGAGTACACACACTGTCAGGGTACACACACTGTCAGGGTACACACACTGTCAGGGTACACACTGTCAGGGTACACACTGTCAGGGTACACACACTGTCAGGGTACACACACTGTCAGGGTGCACACACTGTCAGAGTACACACTGTCAGGGTACACACACTGTCAGAGTACACACACTGTCAGGGTACACACACTGTCAGAGTACACACACTGTCAGGGTGCACACACACTGTCAGGGTACACACACTGTCAGAGTACACACACTGTCAGGGTACACACACTGTCAGGGTACACACACTGTCAGGGTACACACACTGTCAGAGTACACACTGTCAGGGTACACACAATGTCAGAGTACACACACTATCAGAATACACACTGTCAGAGTACACACAGTCAGGGTACACACACTGTCAGAGCACACACTGTCAGGGTACACACACTGTCAGAGTACACATACTGTCAGGGTACACACACTGTCAGAGTACACACACTGTCAGGGTACACACAGTCAGAGTACACACCGTCAGGGTACACACTGTCAGAGTACACATACTGTCAGGGTACACACAGTGTCAGAGTACACACACTGTCAGGGTACACACACACTGTCAGAGTACACACACTGTCAGGATACACACACTGTCAGAGCACACACACTGTCAGAGTACACATACTGTCAGGGTACACACACTGTCAGAGTACACACACTGTCAGGGTACACACAGTCAGAGTACACACCGTCAGGGTACACACTGTCAGAGTACACATACTGTCAGGGTACACACAGTGTCAGAGTACACACACTGTCAGAGTACACACACTGTCAGGATACACACACTGTCAGAGCACACACACTGTCAGGGTACACAGTCAGAGTACACACACTCTTAGAGGACACAGTCAGGGTACACACACACTGTCAGAGTACACACACTGTCAGGGTACACACTGTCAGAGTACACACACTGTCAGGGTACACACACTGTCAGAGTACACACAATGTCAGAGTACACACTGTCAGGGTACACACACACAGTCAGGGTACACACACTGTCAGGGTACACAGTCAGAATACACACACTGTCAGAGTACACACACTGTCAGAGTACACACAGTGTCAGGGTACACACACAGTCAGGGTACACACACAGTCAGGGTACACACTGTCAGAGTACACACACTGTCAGGGTACACACAGTCAGGGTACACACACTGTCAGGGTACACACACTGTCAGGATACACACACAGTCATGGTACATACACAGAGTACACACACAGTCAGAGTACACACACTGTCAGAGTATACACACTGTCAAGGAACACACACACAGAGTACACACACTGTCAGAGTACACACACTATCAGGGTACACACACAGTCAGGGTACGCATACTGTCAGGGTACACACACACAGTCAGGGTACACACACACAGTCAGGGTACACACACACAGTCAGGGTACACACACAGTCAAGGTACACACACACAGTCAGGGTACACACACAGTCAGGGTACACACACACACAGTCAGGGTACACACATTGTCAGGGTACACACACAGTCAGGGTACACACACTCAGGGTACACACACAGTCAGGGTACACACACGGTCAGGGTACATACACAGGGTACACACACACAGTCAAGGTACATACACACTGTCAGGGTACACACTCTGTCAGGGTACACACACAGTCAGGGTACACACACAGTCAGGGTACACACACACAGTCAGGGTACACGAAAGTGCTGGAGGAAGCAAACTACGTCCGCAGTTTTACAATAAGGTACGACCCAACACAAGCGAGATTAAAAAAAAATTACATTAGTCGAATGAAAGCTGAGAACCGAGGTCACTGAGCTAGAACTCAACCTTTCAAGTGTAAATTGTTGAGTACACACACGCAGACAGAGACAGGATGTTCCAGAGACTGGACACAACAACAAGGTGACACAGTTGGAAGTTGAAGACACAGATGAATGACAAGGATGTTAGGAAGTATTTCTTCAGTCATAGAGTTGTCAGGAAGTGGAATAGTCTAGGAAGTGATGTAGTGGAGGCAGGATCCATACATAGCTTTAAGAAGAGGTATGATAAAGCTCATGGAGCAGGGAGAGAGAGGACCTAGTAGCGATCAGTGAAGAGGCGGGGCCAGGAGCTGAGTATCGACCCCTGTAACCACAAACAGGTGAGTGCACACACACAGCCTCACACATACACACGCTCCCACTCCCCTCCACATACTCACATTCCCCACACACATACTCTTCCCCCACACGCTCCCACTCCCCCACTCACACTCCCTCCCTCCCCACACACACACACACACACTCCCACTCCCCCACTCACACACTCCCTCCCTCCCCACACACACACACACACTCCCACTCCCCAACTCGCACACTCCCTCCCTCCCACACACACACACACACACTCCCACTCCCCCACTCACACATTCCCTCCCCACATACACACACACATTCCCTCTCACACATTCCCTCCCCACATACACACACCACACTCCCACTCACACATTCCCTCCCCACATACACACACACACATTCCCTCTCACACATTCCCTCCCCACATCACACACACACACTCCCTCTCACACATTCCCTCCCCACATACACACACACACACTCCTTCTCACACATTCCCTCCCCACATACACACACACACACTCCCTCTCACACATTCCCTCCCCCACACACAACACACACACTCCCACTCACACATTCCCTCCCCACACACACACACACACACTCCCACTCACACATTCCCATCCCCACACACACACTCCCACACTCACACACTCCTCCCCTCCTCCCCACTACACACACACTACATCCTCCCCTACACACACACCCTCCCCATCCTCCCACAACACACACACACACTCCCAATTCCCTCCCCACAACACACACACACACTCCCCCACATTCCCTCCCCACATACACACACACACACCTTCCCCATTTCCCTCCCCACACAACACACCCCACTCCCCTCACACATTCCCCTCCCCACAACACACACACACACCCACTAAACACTTTCCCCTCCCCACACAACACACACATTTCCCAATTCACCCCTTTCCCTCCCCACACACCACCCCTCCCCTCACAATTCCCCCCCAAAACACACACACCTCCCCCCTCACACATTCCCTCCCCACAACAAAACACACTCCCACTTCCCTTCCCCAAAACACAAAACACACACTCCCCCAAAATTTCCCTCCCCCCCAAACACAAAAACACCCTCCCAATTCCCCCCCACAACCCCAACCCCAACTCCCCTAAAATTTCCCCTTTCCCCCCCCAACACACACACACCCCCCTCACACTTTCCCCCCCCCCAACACCACACACACATTCCCACCAACATTCCCCCCCCCAAAAAACACCCCACACCCCCCCCACTCCCCCACCCCCTCCCCACCCCCCCCCCCCCAAAATTCCCCCCCCAAACCCCCAATTTAAATTTTAAAAAAAATTTAAATTTTCCCTAAAAAAATTTTCTTAATTTAACATAAAAAATTTTTCTAAATTCCCCCCCCAAACCCCAATTTTTAACCCCCTTTTTTAAATTTTTTTTTTTGGGGGGGTTTTTTTTTTTTAAAAACCCCAAAATTTTTTTTTATTTTTTTAAAGGGGGTTTTGGGTTTGTTTTTGTTTTGGGGGCCGGGTTTTTTTTTTTTTTTTTTGGGGATTTTTGGGGTTTTTTTTGGGGGTTTGGGGTTGGGTTTTATTTTGTTTTGGGTTTTGTTTTGGGGGATGTTGGGTTTTTTGGTTTTTGGGGGGGGTTTTGTGGGGGTTTTGTGTGGGGGGTGTTTTTGTTTTGGGGGTGTGTGGGGGTGTTTTGGTGTGTTTTTGTGTGTGTTTTGTGTGTGTGTGTTGGTGTGGGGGTTTGTGTGTGTGTGTGTTTGTGGTGTTGGTTTTGTGTGTTGTGGGTGTGTGTGTGTGTTGTGGGGTGGGGTGTGGGGTGTGTTGTGTGTGTTTTTGTGTGGGTGTTGGTTTGGGTTTTTGTGGGTGTTGTGGTGTGTGTGGGTTTTGTGTGTGTGTGTTGTGTTGTGTTGGTGTGGGTGTGTGTGGGTGTTTTTGGTGTGTTTTGTGTGGGTGTGTGGGTTGTTGGGTGTTGTGGTTGTGTGTGTGTGGGGGTGGTTTTTGTGTGGGGTGTGGGTTTTTGGGTGTTGGGTTGTGTGGGGTTGTGGTTGTGGTGTTTTTGGGTGTGTGGGTGGGTGTGTGTGGGGGTGGGGAAATTTTGTGTGTGTTGTGTGTTGTGTGTGGTGTGTTGTGTGTTGGGGGTGTGTTGGTGTTTTGGGGGTGGGTTGTGTGTGTGTGGTGGGGTGTGTTGGTTGGGGGGGTTTTGGGTGGGTGTTTTGTGTGTGGTGGTGTGTGTGTGGTTTTGGGTGGTGTGGGTGTGTGGGGTTTTTGGTGTGGTGTGTTTGTGTGTGTGTGTGTGTTTTGGGGTTTTGTGTGTGTGTTTTTGGGTTTTGTGTGTTGGTTTGTGTGTTGTTTTGTGTGTTTTGTGTGTGGTGTGTGTGTTGTGTGTTGTGTTTTTGGGGTGTGTTTTGGTGTGTGTGTGGGTGTTGTTTTGGGTGTGTGTTGTGGGTTTGTGGGGGTTTGTGTGTGTGTGTGTGTGTGTGGGGTTTTTGTGGGGGTGTGTGTGGGTGTGGTGTGTGGTGTGTGTGTGTGTTGGGTGGGTGTGGGTGTTGTGGGGTGTGTGTGTTTTTTGTGTGTTTTTTTGTGTGGGTGGGGGTTTGGGGGTTTTGGGGATGTGTGGGGTTGTGGGGTGTGTGTGGGGTGTGGGGTTGTTTTGGGGGGTTTTGTTTTTGGTGTTTCTGTGTGTTGTTTGTTTGTGTGTGTGTGTGGGTGTGGGTGGTGTGTGTTGTGTGTTGTGTGGTTGTGTGTGTTTGTGTTTTGGGTGGGTTTTGTGGTGTGTGTGTAGTGTGGGTGTGTGTGTGTTTTGTGTTTTGGGTTTTGTTGGGTTTTGTGTGGGGGGTGTGTGTTTTGTTTGGGCTGTGTGGGGTGGGGGTGGTTTTGTGTGTTGTTTTGTTGTGGGGTGGGGTGTTGGGGGTTTTTTGTTGGTGGTGTGGTTTTGGGTTTTGTGTGGGGGGGTTTGTGGTTTTGGGGTTGTGTGTTGTGGGTTTGTGTGTTTTTTTTTGGGGTTTTGGGTGGGGTGTGTTTGGGGTAATCTACCTATTTGTGGTTGGCGGGGCGGTCTTAGTTTCCTCCCCCCGCCTCTTCCCCGGTTGTTTACTAGGCCCTCTCCTCCCGCCCCCCCAAAGGGCTTTAAAAACCCTCGTCTTAAAAACTGTGTATGGGTCCTGCCCCCCACTACGTCATTTTCTGGGAAAAATCCATCCCTTACAACTCTTTGACGAAGAAATACTTCCTAATATCTCTCTAAATAAATTGGGTGTTTCCCAATTTCCCAAATTTTTGGCCCTTTCTTGTTTCTGGTCCCCTCCCGGGAAAACTCCTGTCTTTGCCCACCTTGTCTTTTCCCACGCAGTTTTTTAAATATGTCTTTTATCATGTCTCCCCTGCCCCTCCTGTCCTCCAGTGTCGTCGGGCCCGTTTTCCCCCTTTTAAATTTTTTCTTCATAGGACTTTCCCCCTTTAAACCCCAAACACCCTTTCGCAAAACCTTTTGGTACTTTCTCTTTTCTTGCGTGCTTTATCAAGTGGGGGTTTCCCCCAAACAGGTGCTGCTTTTCTCCAGAAAGGGGCCCTGCCCAACCCAAGGGTGTACAGTGCTTGAATGTTTTCCTTACAAAGGGTAATCGGAAATGCTTTTCCCGGGGTTTCCCAGGCGCCCATATGCTGCAGCAGTTATCTGATTGATGTGTGCTTCTGGAGCCCATCCCTGGGTGTTATCCTCCCCCCAAGATCTTTCCCCTTTGGGAGTGAGGTTTCCCGTTTTTGGGGCCCCCTTTAACCCTATACTTTTTGTCTGTGGTCTTTTTCCCCCTTTTCCCCTTTCTTCATGACTTTGCATTTGGCATTTTTAAAATTTCGGGGAAAAGCCATTTGCTGCCCCCGGGTGTCCAGTCGCCCCGGGTTCTCTTTGATTATTATTATTAAAATCAAAAAGAAGCGCTAAGCCAAAAGGAAAAATAAGCACTGCGGGCAGGAAGGAAGCGAGGGAAAACAGGGGAAAAGGGGAGAGGGAAATGAGTAATGGGTTTGGGTAACCCGGGGCAGTGGATGGTGAAAAGGGAAAAGGGCAGCAAGAGACGAACTAAAAAGGGGCTGGGGGGAGTGCAAAAAAGTTCACAGGGGTTTTGTGGAGAAAACCCAGTCGTTGTCAAAAGTCAATGAAGAGTCGGTTTAAAAAGGGGGGGTCCTCACAAAAAGGGAAAAGTAAAGAAAAGTAGTAAAACAAGACGACGTTGGAGGTAAATTCTGCTGCTCGTTGATAGAAAAGGGCGTCAACAGAATGTGGCTAATCGATATTGGAACTTGAACACTGCCCCAAGAGGGGAAAGGGGGGGAAACCTCTCCATGAGATCCCCCTTGGGGGGTAAGACGAGTTTTTCCAATGCGAAGGCGGGAGAGAGGGGTTCCCCCAAAACCTGGGCACTGTTTACAAGAAGAGGGCCAAAACCCAAAGCTGGGTTTAAAATAGAATGAAGTTTTTTTCCCGAGCAGAGTTGCCAACGTTTTTTCCCAACGGGTGCAAAGGGTGGAAAGCTATTGCGGGCAAAATAGTCCAAAAAATGGAACACCTCGATAGGTTTTTTGGTAGGTCTGTATGCGCCCCGTGCAGCAGTGTCTGCCTTTCATTGCCCTGTACTTCGACATGACCGGGACCCAACAAAAAAAAATATCTTTATTTTGGTAGAGATAGGGAAAGGGGCCAAATTGGTTTCGGAAAAAAAAAGGGGATGAGATGTATAAAAATTTTCGATAGCCTTTTAGAGAAACTAAGGGAGTCTGGGGGACTACTACAAATGATGACACAGGCATAGATGCGATACAAATAATTCGCAAGAATGGCATACAGTTCAGCAGAAAAAATGCTAGCTGAAGATTGTAAATCCCCCCTACAAACGCTGTCCGGGAAAAAACACGCTGCGAACCCGACCCCGTTGAAAACTTAAAAGCCATCTGTGTAAAACAGCGGTGGCATGAGAATGAGAGGGGGAAAAGGATCGGAAAAAGAGAGGGGGAAAGCCACCGAAAGGCAGTTGAGCTTTCGAGAAGGGGAGTGGAAAAGGAACAAACCCAACAGCGGGAACTTCCCAGGGGAGGGGGGAAAAAAAGTGAGATGCAACATGAACTTTATAAAGGGGGTTTAACTGAAGGGAAGAAAAAGGTAAAAGGTAGGCGAAGAAAAAAGGGGACGGAGAAAAACAGGGGCGGCGAACGAATAAAAAATTGTCTCTAATTCGGTAAAACCATTCTATAAAGGGAAAGGGATTGTGAAAACCCTGAGAGCGTAATAGGGGGGGAAGGGCCCAAATGGGCATACGGCGATCAGACAAGGTTGGAACATTTGTTTCTGTATAGAGGCTCTAAAAGGGGGGAAGACAAAAAAACCAACCAAGGAAACAAACGTAACCCTTGGGTTTATGGATATGTTAAGGCTAGGGGAGAGTACAGGAGGGGCCCCGGGGAAAAAATTGGTCACCAAATCGGTTTGGGATAAAACGGGGGGTGAATGTGGGCGAAGCAGAGTTGGGACATCAGCCCCCCCAGGAAGATGAAAAAAGGGTTTTAAGAAGGTTTACCCGGCTGGCCAATTTTCCTTCAGAGGGGGAAAAGTGGGGTTTTCCCCAGGATAACCGACGGTCAAAGAAAAGGGCCTAGAAAACCTGACTGAATCACGTTCGGGGAAAAGGGGGAGCCAAAAGAGTAAAAATATGTTTGGGAGATAACAGAGCGTCTATGAAAGAAATTTTGGTAGTTTTGGTACTTAAAAATTTAAAAAACCCATGGGGGTTTGGCCCAAGGGGAAAAACACGGTGGGACCGCATGCTGGAGGGGAAAACTGCAATAAGGTGACATTTCGGGCCCCTGCACAAGCAATAGCGAAGTCATCAAACTTTAGAGTGATACCAAATATTGGGGGGAAAAGAACAGGGGCCCAAATCTTTTATAGAAAGGAGAAAAAGTGTTGTGCTTAGAAACAACCCCTGGGGGAACACCCTTCAGTTTGGGAAACAAGCCCGGGGGAAAAAAACATTATTGACCAAAACAGGGGAAATGTCTGAAAATTTAAAAAAAAAACTCTTAAGGAAGGAGGGGTAAAATTGGGCCCCCGGGGGCCAAGGGAAAGGGGCCCGGGGCCAAAAATTTTTAAAACCCCCAAATTTGGGGCATATCCCTTTTCTGGGGGTCAAAAAATTGGCAATAACTGAGTGATTATTGAAAAAGGGGGATTACAAACATACGTATCCAAGCGTAGAAAGGGGGCTATGGTAAACGACCCTTACAAAAACCCTTTTTGACTAGGGGAGAGATTTTTGAGTCTCAAAATTCCCAAACATTAAACGTCGATTTACGGGCTTTCACCCACTTTGAAAACGGCACAGTAAGGGGCGAGGGGGCGATAGGGGGAGGCTCATGTCCTGAAAGTCCCCGGTTTGGGGAAAAGGGGAAAGAACAATGGCAGTTTCCAAGCTGGGGAAGAACCCTTGTGCCCAAAAAAGATTGAAGAGGTGTAAGGGGACTACAAGGGTGACCGATGAAAATGTTGTAACATACGAATATGAATGTCGTCGGGCCCCAGCTCCCGATGTCGGCAAGCTGAGAGCGTTGCCCCATTTCTTAAAATTGGGAAAAAGGCACTTTTTATATTGTTCTTTCTCTGGAAGAGAAAAAAAAGTCAAGGGTACTAACCTCTGGCAGATTTGGGGAAAGAAAACAGGGGCATAGTTTTGGACCCCTCGGGAAAAAAGGAAACCAGATGTGTCCCAAAGTTCAATGGAAAAGTCGAGAGGGTTTGCTCCCTTCAACCCCGGGTTACCCCGTAAAAACAGGACCCGGGTCAGGAGAGTTTTCCATTTAAATTTTCCTAAATTTTTTTCCCAAACCCTGCACTCATAGAAAAAGCAGAGGGGGATGGGGAAACATAGTCTCCCCAAAAAGGGTGCGTTTAGCTCACGGAGACACGGGAGGGGATGGGCAACGTTTCGTTAAAACCCAACAAGCCTTCAGGGGTTCTATTGAAACCGGTACCTCCCCCCATGCAGCCGTTTAAAAACTTTACTGCAGCAAAAGCAGGAGACCCCCAAAAGGCACGCATTCTGAAATGCCTGCCTGGGGTTTTTGGGGTATAGAAGGGAAAAAGTGCGGTAAAAACTATGTCGAGAAGATGTGTGGGGGCCATAAAATGGGGGGGATGAAGAAGGAACCTACAAAAAGCAGTGAGGTGGAGTAAAGCCCCAAATTTCCCCGATAAAATTTGGGACCCCGGGGGCTAGGGAAAAGGGTGGGGGAAAAGGAAGGTAAGTAAAATAAACCAAAAATGATCGCTGTCAGTAAGTCGGTAGAACAGACCAGGTGAAGTCAAATGCAGTGGAGGAAGAGCAAAATGATAGATCGATGAAAGAGAGAGAAAAGGAGTACGAGGATCAAAATGGGGGGGGAGTCCCCGTAAAAAAAACCCTGGGGGGGTGAGAGGCGAGAAAAGCCCCCAAAACTGAATCCCACGGGGAGTCACAATGAAACCCCCCCAGAGGAAATGGTGGGCTTTAAAAATCACCAAGTAACAAAGTGGGGGTGGTAAGGATAAAAAACAAGAAAGGAAAAGTCGGGGATGGGAAAATGCTCGAGAAGGAGAGAGATATAAAAAAAACATATTGTAAACCCTTATTAAGTGGATACGGGTGCAGTGAATGCAGCGAGGAATGGACAAAAAATTGGGCAGTACGGAATATCATTGCGTAGAAAAAGGGGCACTTTCATTAAAAAGGGCCCCTCTAGAAAGGACCCGAAAGAAAAACAATAAAATTTTTAGCCTGAGATAGGTTGGAAAACGCCAAAATGTAATTTTGGTTTTTGTAAAACAAGCCCCCAACAGGGGGAAAAAAAGGGGAAAAAACATCTGAAAACTCCCCCCCGATTACCCTGGGCCCCGGATATTCCACTGTAAAAAAGGGCCCTGATTGCCCATAAGAAAATAAGGAATCGTAGGTTAAAAGGGACCTACGGACTAGAGGGGGTTTGAAAGTCAACTGTGGTGGCATTGGAAGGTTCAAGTAGCAAGGAACGGAGGTTGCGAAAATGGGGGTTTTGAAGATGGGGAGAGGGAAGAGAAGGGGAAAAGGAATGAAAACAGTGTCCATTGAAGGGTTTTGTCTCCCGCAATTATTCTGAAATGGCTTTAAGTGTTTCTGATTTTAAAGATGATGGGAGGGCCAAATTGGGATAGGAGGAGGAGGGTGAGTAAAGATTGGGACAGTAATTTGGGCTGTACCAAAGTAGAGGGGGGGGGGAAAAAGGGAAAGGGGTGGAATGAAGTGTGGGGGGGGGGACAGAAGAGGCAAAACCGGAAGGGGGCAGAAGAGGGAGAAACCCTTTTGGGGGGGGAGACGGGTGGAAAAAGGGATAGTAAAGAGGAGGAGGGGGGAATCTCCACACTTTTAATAGAGCCAAGAGAGGGGAAGAACGGGGACAGAGACTTAAAGGGAAAGGTGGGGTGGGAAAAAGGGGAAAGGGAAGGGGGAAAGATTGAGCCCAAAGTGGATTTTTTTTGGGCTTCTGAGTAAAGGGGCGATTGGGGATTAAGGTGTGTACGGGGGTCTTTGGGGCGATACTGGGGCCTTGTAAAGGGAAAGGGCGCAAAGATTGAGAAAAAAGACGTTTGTAGTCGGGACGTCAGGCCAAGGACAGCCCAAAAGGGTTAGATGCCGGTGGGTATGGGGGGGGTAAAAAACAGAGGAGGTGCAGAAGATTGGGGCCCCATTTGTGGGGGGCTTTTTGGGAAAAAACGGAATAAGAAACCCGGGGGAGCTCCCTTGGAGGGGGATGATAAATGGGCCCTGCATAAGGGGGGAAACCCTTTTCCTCTTTGAGGCAACGGGTTTTCCGGGATTTAAGTAGAACCTTTGGGAACGGGGGGAGTAGAAGGGGGAGCTTTTTACAAATTTAAGGGAAGATGGAGGTTTTACTGCAAGATGTATTTGAATGGTCTCGGCACCACAGGTGGGCATTCGGGCCCCAAAAATTGGAAATTTTTCGCTGGGTGACCCCAAAACGCCAGCAAATTCTAAAATTGGGTTTCGGTGTAAAGGGATCACCCCTTTTGAAAATTGTAACCCCTGTCCCCCCGACCCTTACAGAGGCCCGGGGGGTTTCTCGGCGTCAAAAGTTAAACGAGCCACCCTTGCAAGGGTAACCCCCTCCGCCCCCCGGGGGGAAGGAAAATAAGGTTCCCTTTTAGGATTGGGGGATCCTGGAAATTCCAGCTGTTCAAAAAAGTCATTGCCACCCTGCTGGGAAAATTTTTTGGACTATTATGGGGGGGAGAATGACAGTTTTCCACTACAAAAAATGAGAGAAAAAGTTTTCAAAAGTGATAGGAAAGGGATTCGTATTCGAAAGGGGGAAAAAAGATCATGACTTGGGGGGGCATTTTGGAACATGACATGCGCTACCGCTCTTTTAGAAACGTGAAATGAAATTTTTCTTCCAAACATGACGCAGGGCACTTTGCCAATACTATGGGCAAAAAAAATGGCGAAGAAGAAAGGGTTTGGGCTTTAAAATAAAGAAATTTTGTCCATTGTTTTGGGGCCGAAATTTAGGTGGAAAAGGGAGTGTTACGTGTGGTCTTTTTTCCCAGTAGAAGGGAAGGTAACGAAAAGGGGCCTCAAACAGGGGATTGCGTTGGCGTTTTGGAGAGGCCGGGGGTTGGGGCCGGCATGAAATGGGGGGGTTCGAAAAATTTCCGTTTGTAGGGGAGAAGGGCCCGGGAAACTATCAAAGGAGAGCGGAGTTCAGGGGCAAAACGAAGGGGTCGTCGAAAACCCCGGGAACCCCCGGAAAAGGGGGGGAGGGAAAAAGCCCCAAGAGGTAAAAAGGGGCATCAGGAGTGTCCGAAGAGTGGTCTAAAAAAACAAGGCAGGGTCAGAATGGGGTGCGGGGATCAAGAAGGGCCCCAGGGGGATGGTTTTATGGAATAGGGTGCCCTGGTTAGGTTTAAATCCTTTTTTTTTTGTTTTTAAGAAAAAAAAAAAGAAAAGAAAATAAAAAAAAAAAAAATAATAAAAAAAGGGGGGAGCGGGGAGGAATTTGGGTTCCCCGGAGGAAATTTAAAGGGCCCGGGAAAACTCCCCCCGCGCCCCAAAAGGACCCAAAACCGCTAGTAGCGCAGATGCGCATGGAAACCCCCTGCCATTCCCTACCCTTCTGCCCGTAAACCCGCAATCCGGGAAAAGCAACCCCCAAACGCCAGCTACCTTTGGGGGACAAAAGAGAGGGCGGCGGATATCTGCCACAAAGCTACCTCCTTCGGGCCCCACCCCCCCGGGGTCCGAAAGGGGGGGCTTCCCGAGAACACCCCTCCCCAAAAGAAAACCCCCAAAGCTACTCCGGGGTACCCGGGGAGGATCAGGACAAACCCCCGGCAATCCAGATTCCCTGGGAAACTACGCCCCCCCGCCAAGAACCTCAACGGAAAGGGGTGGACCCCCCGGGGTCCTTTCCCCCACCTAGGGCAAACGCGCCTTGGGAGAAATCCAAAGGGGGAAAAAAAGGAAGGCAAAAAAAAACAAAAGGGGGGGTGAGGAGGGGGGAGGAGGAAAGGAAAAAGGGGAGGTTGGGGGGGAAAGGGGGGGGGGAGGGGAAAAATGGGGGGGAATTGGTTCCCGCTGAGGAAGAAACCGACGGGCTAAATTTCCCCAGACCAAGAGCCTTCCTTTACCACGCCAAGGACCCCCCCGAAAAGGTCTCTTTGAAGTCCTGCCTGGTTTTTCCCCATCAGATTTTAAATTCCCCCCATTTCCCTTTACAAACATCTGCAAACAGGGACACTTCTGAAATTAACCCTTCCATATTTTCCCTTTACAAATAAAAAAAAATAGCACTGGTCCCTAAGGGCCGACCCCTGTGGGTTTCCCCCCCTCGTCACGGTGCCCACGTGAAACAAACAATTTGGAACCCGATCGTTGTTGCCTCCCCTTTAGGTATTCTCTGAATTCCCCTTTTTTTTTGCCCCCCCTTTCCCGTTATATTTCGCCCCGGGTTTCCCCTAGCTTCTGCATAAATCTCTTTTTGAGGAAAAATGTGCAAAGGCCTTCTTGCTCCAAAAGTGCAATCAACCCACCCCCCTCTCTGTGTCTTACTTTTTATTTTATTATAAAAATCCAGAAGGTTTGAAATATTTGCCCTTTCCCTGAATCCGTGCCCGGGGGCATTTTTACTCTTGTTCCCTTCCAGGGGCCCCACCACTTCCCCCTGATAATCTTCCCTTTTAAATTTTCATACTATAAAACGTCCCAAAGACACAGGTCTTTGGGTTTGTATAATTTTGTGTGTGGGGGTGTGTGTGTGTTTGTGTGTTTTGTGGGGTGTGTGGTGTGTGTGTGTGTGTGTGTGGGGTGTTGTGTGGTGTGGGTGTGTTTTGTGTGTGTGTATTGTGTGTGTGTGGTGTGGTGTGTGGTTGGGGTGGTGTGTGGTGTGTGGTTTTGTGTGTGTGTGTGTGTGTGTGTGTTGTTTTATTTTGGGGTATTGTGTGGTGGTTTGTGTGGGTGTATTGTGTGTATTTTTTTGTGTGTGTGTGTGTGGTTTTGGGGGGTGTGTACCACCTAAATTTTTGGTTGCAGGGGGCGGGGTCCCAGCTCCCGGGCCCGCCTCTTCACCGGTTGCCCACTTGACCCTCTCTCCTCCCCCCGGCCCTGAGTTTATCAAAATCGTCTTAAAAAATGTGTATGGTTTTTTCCTGCCTCCACTTCGTCAAATTTTTTAGGCTTTTTCCACTGCCTTACCCAAATCTATGACTGAAGAAAAACTTTCCCACATCTCTTTAAATCATTTGTGTCCCTTTAACTTCCAATTGTGGGCCCTTGTTTTTGTGTCCCTCCCCGGAAAAATCCTGCCTTGTCCACCTTGTCTATTCCACGCAGTTTTTATATGTCTTATCAAAGTCTCCCCTGACCCTCCGGGCCTCCCCGTGTCGTCCCGGCCGATTTCCCCTTAAACTTTTTTCATAGGCATTCCCCCTTTGCTCTGGAAATAACCTTGTGCAAACCTTTTTACTTTCTCTAGGTTTTTTTGGTTTCTTTATCAAGTGCGGGTTCCAAACAGGTGCTGCAACTCTAGTTTTGGGCCCGACATACACGGTGTACAGTGTCTTGAATTTAATTTCCCTTTCTAAGTGTCGGGGTTTCTTTTTCTCAGGGTTTTTCCCGGGGGCCCCATATGCTGCAGCAGTTTTTCTGATTGATGTGTTCTTTGGGGACATGTCGGGGTTATCTTCCCCCCAAACCCTTTTTCCTTAGTGAGGTTTGCAGTTTGGCCACCCAGCCTATACTCCCGTCTGTGGTCTTTTTTGCCCCTTTCCCCCCTTTTTTTGACTTTGCCTTTTTGGGAGGATTAAATTTTGAGAAGCCATTTGTGGGGGCCCGGGGTCCTTTTGTCCAGGTCTCTTTGAAGTCCTGCCTGGTCCTCATCAGAATTTTTAAAATTTTCCCCCCTTAACTTCAATCATCTTCAAAAAAGGGACACTTCCCGAGTTAACCCTTCCGGGCATGGGCGTTTAAAATTTTACCCAAAAAAAAGCACTGGTCCTAGGACCGACCCCCGTGGGGAAACCCCCTGTCAAAAGGTGCCCCCCGGGGAATTTAAAACATTTCTTTCCATGGGCTCGTTTTTTTGCCTCCCTGTCAGGGATTTTTTCTGATCCTTTTAAATTTCCCTTCCTTTATATGCGCCTGATGCCTTGCTTCTGCACTAAAACCCCTTGTGAGGAAAAATGTGTCAAAGGCCCTTCCCTTTCAGTCAAGAAGAAAGCAATCAACCCCCCCCTCTCTCTCTTGTCTTTCTTTTTTATTTTATCATAAAAACTCCAAAAAGGTTTGTGACCAGGGGTTTGCCTTCCGTGAAACCGTGCTGGGGGGGGAAAAATATCCTGTTCGTTCCCGGTGCTCCCCACTTCCTTATAAACCTTTTCCATAATTTTTTTTTTCATTTTATTCACGGTTTATGACACAGGTCCCATAGTTTTTTAGTGCCCTTTTCTGTCTCCCTTTTTTTAAAATGGGAACTAAAATTTTGCTGTCTTTCCCTTCCTCAGGTAGTTTCCCAGTTTCCGGGATGTGTTGAAGATTTGGTAAAATGGTACCACAACATATCTGCCCCCCTCTCTAAGGCCCATGGGGAGATGTTGTCCGGGTTCCCTTTTCCTTTGGGTATCGTTGCCCTTTGAAATTTCTTCACCCCCCTTTCCCCATCTGTATGTATGTCGTCCAACCCTTTTGGGGGATTCCTGTGGGGGGGCCCCCTCTGGTCTGCCCCCCGAGCCCCTTCCCGTCTCCCACTGTAAAAACTCCTTAAATCTCGTGTTGAGCTTTCCCCCATACCTTTTTGAAACGTTTTTTGTGGTTTCCCCCCCTTTTTTCCTCACCTTATCACCTGGTCCTTACTGTTGTCTTCTTCCTAATGTGCTATACAGCAGTTTTTGGGGCAGATTTTTACTTTTGTCTATGTCGTTTTTTTTACTTTTTCTGGGCCTCCCCCCCCTTAATCTGGGCATACCGTTTCTGGCTCTTTTTTACTAATCTTTCCCTTGGGTTTTCCCGGGCCATGCTCCCGTACCCTTTTTCCCTTTTCTGGTTTCCCCTTAAAACTTTTTTCCTCCCTTTCACCTTTGGGGGGGAAAAAACCGTCTGGTCTTCCTATTATTTTTTGTTCCCTTGGGGAAAAAAACTTTCCTCTGCCTCCTTGCACTTTGTTGCCACCTAATTTCCCTCATCTCGTTTACCCGATTTTCCTACCATTTCTCCCGTCCCCATGAAAACCCCCTGCAAAGGAAATTTTTTCCCTACCCGTTATTCCCCCCCTTTTAAAAGTTTGGGGGCCCGTCCCCTTTTAGTTTTCCCGTTTTTTTCTCCACTTTTAACTCTACTATATAGTTTAAAAAAATCAGAAACCCCTAATTTGCTAGCTCCAAGGGGGCCCTCGTAAAAAGATGTCCCCCGATGTTGAATGCTCAAAAATGAACACAAGATCCAGTCTTGCTGGTCATCCCCCCCTCCTCCTTTGGGTTTTGTCCCTGGACTGTTTTTTCATGGGTTTTTAAGTACCCAACCATCTCTTTTTTCTCCCTGTTTCGGGCCCCCATGGGCTCCAGGTTTTCCCCGTTTTATCCTTTCCCCTTTGGGTTTAAACGCCCATTACCCCGTAACTTTGCTCTGCCCCGATGAGCCTTCTTTCCCCTCAAACCATGTGTCCACCATCACCCGTTGTTTTTTTCTTACTCCTCTCTTGGGCCCCCTGCAGTTCTGTGGGGGGGTTATAAAATCACTCCCAAGGGCACTTTTTGTTTTTCCCGGGCTGAATTGTACCTACAATGTAAATTTTCTTTCCCCCAAACAAGCCAAAAACCTTCCATTTCCTCAAATCCCCCTTGGTGTTTTATGGGGCAGGGCAACCCCTCCCCCCCCTCTACTCCTTCTATCTTTCCTCAGGATCTGATATCCTGTTGGGAGATTGTGTCTGTTATTATCTCAGCGAGTTTTGTTTCTGTGACTATGCTATGATGTCTGGGGATTTTTCACTGATTCTTTCATTCCACTCCTCATGTTTATTCATTATTTCCATCCGCATTTGTGTACCAAACCTTTAGTTTCTTTTCTATCATTGTGGTCATGCAAGTATATTGGGGTTGGGGGAGGGAGAGCCTTGGTGGGGGCCTATATGGGGCTGTGGTGTAGGTGGGGTATGTGTTGATGGGGGTGGGGTCAGAATGCCCATAAGGGACAGCTGTTGGGGTGAGGTTTGTGATATGGGGGTTGGTGGCAGAGGGAACAGTGAGTGGGTTGGGTATAGGTTGCTCAGTTGCGTTGGGAATGTCGCGGGTGGGGTCTTTTGGTGGGAGATTCTGTGGGGTGTGTTTGCCCTTCCTCCTGTGTCTGGGTCCTGCTCATTTTCATTGCTTCTCGTTCCTCCTTGCGTCTCTGTACCCTCTCTTGTGTGTGTGTGTGTGTGTGTGTGTGTGTGTATGTGTGTGTGTGTGTGTGTGTGTGTGTGTGTGTGTGTGTGTGTGTGTGTGTGTACTCACCTATTTGTGGCTGCAGGGGACGAGACATATCTCCTGGCCCCGCCTCTTCATTGAACGCTACTAGGTCCTCTCTCTTCCTGCTCCATGAGCTTTATCATACCTCGTCTTAAAACTATGTATAGTTCCTGCCTCCACTACATCACTTGCTAGACTATTCCACTTCTTGACAACTCTGTGACTAAAGAAATACTTCCTGACATCTCTCTGACTAATCTGAGTCTCCAACTTCCAATTGTGACCCTTTGTTTCTGTGTCCCATCTCTGGAACATCCTGTCTCTGTCCGCCCTGTCGATTCCTCTCAGTATTTCATATGTCGTTATCATGCCCTCCCTTAACCTCTCCTCCTAGAACATGCCCTTACCTCTGGGACTAATCTCGTTGGAAAACTCTGCACTTTCTCAAGTTTCCTGACGTGCTTGTCCAGGTGAGGGTTCTAAACTGGAGCTGCGTACTCCAATATGGGCCTGACGTACACGGTGTAGTGTCTGGAACGACTCTCTTATTAAGATGTCGGAATGGTATCCTTAGGTTCGCTAGTCACCAGTATGCTGCAGCAGTTATTTTACTGATGTGCGCCTCAGGAGATGTGCTCGGTGTTATACATACTCCAAGATCCTTTTCCTTGAGTTTACATTGTAGTCTCTGGCCCCCCTAGACTGTACTCTATCTACAGTCTTCTTTGCCCTTCCCCGATCTTCATGACTTTGCACCTGATGGGGGTTAAACTCCAAGAGCCAGTCTCTGGACCACTCCTGAAGACTGTCCAGATCCCACTGTAGTCCTGCCTGGTCCTCATCCGACTGAACTCTCCTGACTATAAGCAACTCCTGGGGGTCTGCTGGTGGTATTCCTAAAATGGTATTACACATATTGTTCTTATATTACCTGGAGAGGATTTCGGAGGTCAACGCCCCCGCGGCCCGGTCTGAGACCAGGCCTCATATATGTTTATATTTAAAAAGGTTAGTTTATCTGCTCTCTTTGGTAATCAAAATTAAACCTCTATACGTACACCTAATTTCTTAACACCTGGGTACTAGCTGACTGTTGTGGGTGGCATCCTGTTTAGTAGTAGTAATGACAGTAGTATTAGTAGTATTACCTAACTGTGTTTGTAGGGGGTAAAGTCGTCCCTCCTCGCCTCATTTATCGACCGTGTCTGAAGGGGAGGGGGGAGCTGAGGGGGGTTATATGGGGAGGGAAGGGAAGGAAGGGAGGGAAGAGGAGGGGGAAGAGTAGGGGAGGGGGTATATGAGTACAGTAATGAGGCCTAACATGGTTAGTGGAACAGATAAACAACCTGGCCTGTGTTGACACTACCACCATGATAGTAGTCACTACCATGATAGTAGTCACTACCATGATAGTAGTCACTACCACCATGATAGTAGTCACTACCACCATGATGGTAGTCACTACCACCATGATGGTAGTCACTACCACCATGATAGTAGTCACTACCACCATGATAGTAGTCACTACCATGATAGTAGTCACTACCGCCATGATGGTAGTCACTACCACAATGATGGTAGTCACTACCACCATGATGGTAGTCACTAACCACCATGATGGTAGTCACTACCACCATGATGGTAGTCACTACCACCATGATGGTAGTCACTACCATGATAGTAGTCACTACCACCATGATAGTAGTCACTACCACCATGATAGTAGTCACTACCACCATGATAGTAGTCACTACCACCATGATAGTAGTCACTACCACCATGATGGGTAGTCACTACCATGATGGTAGTCACTACCACCATGTGGTAGTCACTACCACCATGATGGTAGTCACTACCACCATGATGGTAGTCACTACCACCATGATGGTAGTCACTACCACCATGATGGTAGTCACTACCACCATGATGGTAGTCACTACCACCATGATGGTAGTCACTACCCATGATGGTAGGTCACTACCACCATGATGGTAGTCACTACCACCATGATAGTAGTCACTACCACCATGATAGTAGTCACTACCACCATGATAGTAGTCACTACCACCATGATGGTAGTCACTACCACCATGATGGTAGTCACTACCACCATGATGGTAGTCACTACCACCATGATGGTAGTCCATACCACCATGATGGTAGTCACTACCACCATGATGGTAGTCACTACCATGATAGTAGTCACTACCACCATGATGGTAGTCACTGCCACCATGATAGTAGTCACTACCACTATGATAGTAGTCACTACCACCATGATAGTAGTCACTACCACCATGATAGTAGTCACTACCACCATGATAGTAGTCACTACCACCATGATGGTAGTCACTACCACCATGATGGTAGTCACTACCACCATGATAGTAGTCACTACCACCCATGATAGTAGTCACTACCACCATGATAGTAGTCACTACCACCATGATAGTAGTCACTACCACCATGATGGTAGTCACTACCACCATGATGGTAGTCACTACCACCATGATGGTAGTCACTACACCATGATGGTAGTCACTACCACCATGATGGTAGTCACTACCACCATGATAGTAGTCACTACCACCATGATGGTAGTCACTACCACCATGATGGTAGTCACTACCACCATGATGGTAGTCACTACCACCATGATGGTAGTCACTACCATGATGGTAGTCACTACCACCACCATCAATAACACACTTCCTAATAATTATACACTGAACTTCTTGACGGTAATACAAAGGCGGCAAGTTTTTAAGTGTATATCATACAGTGTATATCATACAGTGTATATCATACAGTGTATATACAGCGAGAAATGTATATTTTATACGTACACTGAAACTGTTACTACTGACACCTTCTGTCCTGCCTCAGAGAATTTCCCCTGCCATTTGTTGCTGTCTTGCAACATTACGCAGCTCCTGACGACGCAAGAGAGTGTGAAAGATCCAGTGCTGAACAGTTCCATCCCCATGTGGCTTCTGCATTAAGATCGCATCTTTGTCATTGTTTTGTTGTAAACCGGGAGATATATATATTGTGTATATACACTGACAGATGTATATATTTCATATATACAGATATATATACATATATATATATGTGTGGTGCCGAATAGGCAGAACTTGCGATCTTGGCTTAAATAGCAACGCTCATCTTGCCATATAGGACAAGTGAAAATTTGTGTATGCAATAATTTCGCCAAAATCATTCTGAACCTAACGAAAAAAATATATTTCACTGTGTTTGTTTAGTATTAAATTATTGTAAACAAATCTAAAATATATTTAGTTGGGTTAGGCTAAAATAAATTGTTCTTGTTATAATAAGGTCAGGTAAGTTTTCTAAGATTCTTTTGGTGCAAAATTAAAATTTGTTAAAATTAACATTAATGAAAAAATATATATCTTTAAACGTATAAGAGAAAATTTTCGAAATGACTTAATTTTAAATGAGTTCTTGCTAATTGACCAGTTTTACATATTCGGCACGACATATAATATAATATATATATATATATATATATATATATTATATATATATATATATATATAGGGGAAAGGTGTGTACGACTGGAAGCGCTAAACCCGTAGGGGTCATACAGCCCCTCGCTAATGGGAGATAATCTGGTTTGATCCGAGGAAAGAGAAGGGGATAACTATAAATTCCCTGGATTATTTTACTTCTCTTTATTCATAATGTTTATAAATTTATATTTGTTGTATACATTCATCCACATTACACACAGGTATACAAACATGACACAGGGATACACACAGGTATACAAACATGACACAGGGATACACACAGGTATACAAACATGACACAGGGATACACAGAGGTATACAAACATGACACAGGGATACACACAGGTATACAAACATGACACAGGGATACACACAGGTATACAAACATGACACAGGGATACACACAGGTATACAAACATGACACAGGGATACATAGAGGTATACAAACTTGACACAAGGATATACAGAGGTATACAAACATTACACATGGATATACAGAGGTATACAAACATGACATAGGGATATACAAAGATATACAAACATGACACAGGGATATACATAGGTATACGAACATGAGATAGGGATATACAGAAGTATACAAACATGACACAGGGATATACACAGGTATACAAACATGACACAGGGATACACAGGTATACAAACATGACAGGGATATACATAGGTATACAAACATGAGAGGGATATATAAACAATACACGGATATACAAACAGTAAACAAAAGTATACACATATCAGATGAACAAACACTAATGATAGGTATACAAATATATATATACATAAACAAGGCATATTTGTTTGTGTATACACACTGTGAGGTGTATTTGTGTATATACACTGTGAGGTGTATTTGTGTATATACACTGATGTGTATATTTCTCAGTGTATATACGCTGGCAGTTTACATTAATCGGTATTTTAGGTATTAAAGTATTCTTGACTGGTGGTGTACAGGTGACCTGCAGCCTTAATGACCCTCGTGTAGTAGATAGACTTTAAACCCCATTAACCAACCTTAATGACCCTCGTGTAGTAGATAGACTTTAAACCCCATCAACCAACCTTAATGACCCTCGTGTAGTAGATAGACTTTAAACCCCATTAACCAGCCTTAATGACCCTGGTGTAGTAGATAGACTTTAAACCCCATTAACCAACCTTAATGACCCTGGTGTAGTAGATAGACTTTAAACCCCATTAACCAGCCTTAATGACCCTGGTGTAGTAGATAGACTTTAAACCCCATTAACCAGCCTTAATGACCCTGATGTAGTAGATAGACTTTAAACCCCATTAACCAGCCTTAATGACCCTGATGTAGTAGATAGACTTTAAACCCCATTAACCAGCCTTAATGACCCTTGTGTAGTAGATAGACTTTAAACCCCATTAACCAGCCTTAATGACCCTGGTGTAGTAGATAGACTTTAAACCCCATTAACCAGCCTTAATGACCCTGGTGTAGTAGATAGACTTTAAACCCCATTAACCAACCTTAATGACCCTCGTGTAGTAGATAGACTTTAAACCCCATTAACCAACCTTAATGACCCTCGTGTAGTAGATAGACTTTAAACCCCATTAACCAGCCTTAATGACCCTGGTGTAGTAGATAGACTTTAAACCCCATTAACCAACCTTAATGACCCTCGTGTAGTAGATAGACTTTAAACCCCATTAACCAACCTTAATGACCCTCGTGTAGTAGATAGACTTTAAACCCCATTAACCAACCTTAATGACCCTCGTGTAGTAGATAGACTTTAAACCCCATTAACCAACCTTAATGACCCTGGTGTAGTAGATAGACTTTAAACCCCATTAACCAACCTTAATGACCCTCGTGTAGTAGATAGACTTTAAACCCCATTAATCAACCTTAATGACCCTGGTATAGTAGATAGACTTTAAACCCTATTAACCAACCTTAGTGACCCTCGTGTAGTAGATAGACTTTAAACCCCATTAATCAACCTTAATGACCCTGGTATAGTAGATAGACTTTAAACCCCATTAACCAGCCTTAATGACCCTCGTGTAGTAGATAGACTTTAAACCCCATTAACCAACCTTAATAACCCTGGTGTAGTAGATAGACTTAAAACCCCATTAACC